>JASDQU010687604.1:13483-26592 GCA_032191745.1 Picea mariana
CTTGACCTAATCCTATACCCAAATATCATTAGTAATAACAATTAACCCTAATAACCATTAAAATAATTAAGCAAAACATCATTATGAGATTTTAGGCTAGAGTTCGCACCTCAATGCAGTGCAAGGAGAATACAATTTTTAGAACGTACTTGAGCTCTAGTTCTTGGATTTATTATCGTTAACTTCATCCAACTACAACCAATATATCAACAGATACGTTTTAGTTAACTCAGACAATAAAATTTCATTGAAGGCCTCTCCTTCTTTAAACGCAACCTACAATGAGAGTTCATTAACTTATTGAAAGCATAACTCCCTTATGAACGCAATAGTTTTTCAAAAATTAAACTAATTCATAAATAAACGAATACCAAAATCCATAGTTTTGATTGACAGAACGCATAAGCATTAGTGAATAAATTGAATGCTTAAGGGGCTAAACTATATTCCTTAAAACTCATACATAAACTCAGATTGAACCAACAGTAATAAAATTATTTAACAAGCGGGAGTGTAAAAAATATATATATATGAATTTAAAAAAAATAAAATGAAAAGATGCTTAGTTCTTACCTTTTGAGTTTTTAGAAAAAAAAGAAAAAAAAAGGGGGGAAAAATAATTTTGGAGAAACGTGGGGGATGAGTGACACTTGTAGGACATAGAATTTTTAGAGGGTTTTTGATTAAAACTTAAAATAAATGTGATTTAGGTCAAAAATGGATAAAAAGAAAGGGGCTAGGGGGAAAAGGGGGATGGGCTATGAGGTATTGTTATGCTGTCGAAATTGGAAACTGGACTGATTGCTTGTGAGGAGTTGGGGATTTTCTCAGCTGTATTAGAGTGGTAGCTCAGCCTTGGAGGTGAGCTGGGAAGCTAGGTTACTGTCTGGATTGTGTGTGGCTCCTTTGCGGCTCTGAGGGCTAAGGGGGAAGCAGAGTACCCCTAGCGATTGGCTGGGAGGTACCGGTGAGGTCTCGGCGGTCGGCAAGCAGGATCAACATGGAAAGGCGGACGATATCAGGAGCAAGCATTCAGGCAAAGGTACGCTTTCTGGTTGAATGATAGACGAATGAAAGATTTATGTTTAGGATCTGGTTGAAATATTGGGTTTTCATACTTAGACAAATTTCATTGTGTAAGGGGTGAGAAATATAGATTACCTCTGCTGTTTAGATTAGATAGTAGATGGAAAGGAATAATTTCTTTGCGTAGGTAAGTTAGAGTCTCTCTGAGTTTTGGTTGGGGGTTTTTCAACGATTTAAGGGTTAAACGTTTCTGCATTGGGTCATTTATCCCCGCGCTGGTTGTAAAAGGAATATTTCTCTGTGTTTTTAATTTCTCTGTGGGCGAATTCGTTCTTAGTGGGTGTTCAATGTCACCGAGGGAATTTTAACCATTCATCCATGGCGTTTCCACATTGCCAGGGCGTTTTATTCTGTTAGTGTATTCACATTCTGCTGAGGGCGTTTTTATTTCCTGTCGGTGTATTTACATGTCTGCGTTTTCATCAAATTTCTGGGCAGTAAATTATTACATATCTGCGTTTTTATCAAATGGTTATGTTGGTAAAATGAACCCTAGATAATTTGTTATTACTTCTCTCATGATGGTTCTTATTATAAAAACAATATAATAACAACTCTAGGACTCCTAAAGGAGTTATTAAGTGAGTCTTTTCAGTTGTAGAACCTATTTTGGAAGAATTTTATTCTGGTTAAAAATTTATTTATCAGTGGTATTAAACTAAACTAATGCATAAGTAAATGGAAAAATCACTAGATAAAGCGTCTTTTAAAAAAATCAAGCTTCAATTTTACTCTAGAATTTTCTTTTCTATAGAAATGTAATTCCAGTATTAAACTATCTATTGATCCTATGTCAGACTCAACCCTAAACCTCAAGTTACTACTTTACTCTTGAATCAGTAATGTAATCCTTTCGGTATCGGAATTGAAGTTCATTTTTAGAATGTTTTTTTTAAATTTTAAGACTATGTCTAGTCCTCCGATACTTCATTGTGCAGTCCAGATCCTTCCGAATATGTAATTTTTTTTTTATCCTCGGTTAAGTCTTGGCATTTCCATCATTAAAAGAATTAAACCCTTATCCTATTTTGAAAGAACGCTGTCCTTATAGTCTTTATCATTTTTTGAATTTAATATTCTTCTTCATTACCTCAGTTAAGAAGGGTCTCAGAGGGGAACAATATGTGTATCATTTTAAATCACTGAGCTGAGAAATTCTTATACCCCATGGACACATCTAAACATCATGAATTACTATAGGATAAGGATTTAATAGTGGATGTGTTTTGAACTCGAGGGTGCACTCTGGAATTTTGTTTTTCGGTGTTGATATCGCTTGACATTTTGGCCGCCCCTTGTTATCTCTGGCCGCACTGTCTAAAGGAGGTGTTGAACAGAGAGTAAAACGTGTCCTCCCAGCTGCATGGCGGTCCCTCCATTGTCGTATGAAACCACCCTTGTCTGCGAGCACGTGATTTTTTCCCGCGCGTCTTCCTGGGGCACGTCCCTCCTGGCAGTTTTGCCATTACTTACCTCTATTTCATTCACCGCGTGGCGAGGTTACCAGCTCTCAGTCGCAGGCAAATCCAATCCTGGCTTTCCAATCCTGGCGAATACTTTATTATCGTTTTAATTCTTGGTTTTAATATGTTGTTTTAAATCCCAGTTTTAATAATGTTGTTTCATTACAAATATGGTTCTATTATCGTTTTAGTCTTGGTTTAATATACTGTTCTAATTACTCTGGTTTTATTATTTCCGTTTTAATATATGGTTCTATGATCGTTATAATATGGATTTTAATATTATCGTTGTAAGATTATGATTTAATATTGTGGTTAATACTATGGTTTAATATTAAGTGGTTTAATATGATGGTTTAATATTAAGTGGGTTAATATTGTGGTTTAACATTGTGGTTTAATATTGTGGTATAATATTTTGGTTTTAATATTATCATTTAATAGTAGGGTTTTAATATTGCTATGTTAATATTTTGGTTTTAATATTGATGTGTTAATATTTTGGTTTTAATATTGTCGTTTTAATATTATGGTTCTATTATAATTGTCGTTTATGGTAATGACATTATGATTCCATTGTCGATGGCAACAATTTAAGTGGAAGTTATTAGCATTTTAATTGTAATGTTATGGTATTCTAGAAAGCAAGGATATGGTGGTGTTATGGTGAATTCATGGTAATCGCAATATGATGGATGACCCATAAAATATAGGGTCTATGAATCGAAGTGAAATCAATTATTATAATTTAGTAAACGGGAATTGCAGTTAACTAATTGTACATTATTTAAGGTTGGATAACTCGTTGATTAATAAATTTTGAATGGATCAATTGGTCGATAATTTGTCAGTGAATCTTATTCATGGATGGTCAATGTCGGAGTCCTTCTTACTTGCGCCTTCCTGGTGGACACTTTGTTAATATAATTTATGTTGTACGAGTTCATAATCATCTTATTGCTTGGTCAGTCTTTGTTGGGAGGGATATAGACACCTCCATGTAGCCTTAGTATATAGGTCTGTGTGTGTGATTTTTCTGTGTAAAGAATCCAGTGCCGTATCAAGAGTCTCGGGCCCTTTAAAGGAAGGGTTTCCACTCTTGCGACACACCTGAGGGGATTACTAGTTTCTGCCTGAGCAGTCGGCCAGGAGCCTATCTGACCTTCTCTCTCTCCGGAGCAGAGAACTAAGATTAAACGCCCTGCTTTCCTGTGAAGAAATAGTAATAGCTA
Source organism: Picea mariana (assembly GCA_032191745.1). NCBI lineage: Eukaryota > Viridiplantae > Streptophyta > Pinopsida > Pinales > Pinaceae > Picea > Picea mariana. Next base: position 17,265 of record JASDQU010687604.1, read on the forward strand.
CTACTATGTATTCTTCCCTTTGTGTTCGTACTGTGCATAACCCAATATGTCGTTAAATGTTTGCGTTGTGCGTCTTGTGTCTTTGGTCGTTTATTTCTTCCAGTTATCTGTTGTGCGTCCTTGCCATTTTTTTGTTCATCACGGTTGTGTCTTATTTGTCATTGGGTGGCGACGCAGAGTCGAATGCATTGATTGATTCCTTGTACATGTGCGAACACACTTTTTAAACAAACACTAAAAAAAATTAATTTGCACTAGTTACCTGAGTTCTTATCGTAACGAGGAGGTCGTTACACTCTCAACAATGATAAGAGTTTGAGGTATACTTTCAATTGAAATTGGTTGTTTATTAGGTATGTAGGAGCTTGCTAAAGAATTATGCATATAATAACTTGCAACATAATCCTTATAGTAGCTTGTTGCAGAATCTTTGTAATAGATTGTTGCGGAATTTTGATTGCTCCAAAATCCCTGTAGCAAATTGTTGTAGAATTTTGGTTGCTATAGAATCCCTATAGAAGATTGCTACAGAGCCTCTTAAAGATGTTGTTGTTGAATAATTTGAGGAATGGGTCTACTATCATTTGAGGTTATTTTAGGATATTGTTGAGCGAAGATATTGGAATATTTTCAACACAATTTGTTGTTGTTGTTGAACATTTAAGGTAAATCGATAAGTGTTGACAACAAATTTGGTTGGTATGCATGGGAAAAAGAGAAGCATCATTAAATATATGTCCTTTAAATTGGTTAATATATAGGTACATGGTTTCATGAGGACATGCAACATATTCAGTTTAGGGGAGATGACAAGTCATAAAATTGTCATCTTTTGTCATCCTCTTTTCCTTATTTTTAATCCCTTTCTGTTTACCCGTAACCTTATATTAGCCCATTTTTATGCTCATATGTCGAATATAGAATACAAGTATTTTCCATTACATTTCTTAGTATTTCATTGAATTATAATTAGCATTAGGGATCATTAGTGTATTATGTATTTATTTTGAAATAATGGCTCATGTGTGAACAAGTTGTTATAGGAATGGGTCCACAAGCTACAAGGTTGAAGAAAAATTGAATTAGTGGTGCAGAGAATTTGTAGATCCATGTGTTTTGTATTCAACATTCCATAGAGGAGGGAATCAACCCCCACCAATCATGTAGCTAGTTTGGGAAGAAAACAAAACATATATTTCACGGTTTTAATTATTGGAAGACAAATTTCTATGTGCCCACATGTGCATATCCATTTTTATTTAGATTTAAAGATCTCCCATGTATATACCGTGGATCTAGGGATCCCAACACCATTAATAACTATTTTGAACATATTTTGAGCAAGTTATTGTAACCCACATGACTTATTTCAAATTTAACAATTAGTGGCTTTCCAAAATATGTTGGGAGTTAGCATGAATCTTGGAACTATTTATGAGTTGTTGCAACCACTTGAGAATATTTTATTCTCAAGTGGATCTATATTTAGATATTTGTTTTAACCATATGATAATATTCCCAAGTGGATCTGTATTTATATATTTTTTGTAACCACTTGAGAATATCATATCCTCAAGTGAATTCCATATTTAGATATTTATTTCAAGAAAGCTCATGTATAAAAGAGAGTGCCATCTCCATTCCAAGGGGATGACTCCTAGAGTGCAAGTCCAAATTATGATGACATAGAATAAATTTCTCAAGATCTCACTCCAATATGAATTGTAGTTTCCATAGTTTCTTGATGGTGTGTAATTTGGTTTGATTTATGTTGTTATAGTTTCAATTCGCTGCCCTATTCTGGGAGGTAGAGCTCACTCCATTAGAGCAAAGCATTGTACATTTTGTTAATGTTTCATTTTCTGAGTGTGTTTATTTATTTATGTATGTTGATTTCCTTTATAGTTAATTCCTTTTTATTAATTCATTGTTTATGCAGGCGTGTTTTAATTTTCTACAATAACATTTTCAATTTGTAGATTATTTTTTATCAAAGTTTCCAACAATGATAGTTTTGATCTATAGAAAATGGATTACCTAACTCATGCAAGGAGATTTCCTAGTGACAACAGGGTTCCCATCAACATGATCAAGTGTTCAAGTACATGGATCATTTCCAAGATTGTTTGGGCTTTGGATTTTTGTAGTATGGTGATGCAATTTCCTTTCTAGATAGAAGCATATTAGACAAACTAATGCAAGTTAATAATTTGTATCCTACAGATACAATTCACAACATCTCATAAGTACATCGGAAAGAATTTGTATCCTACAGATACAATTCACAACATCTCATAAGTACATTGGAAACCATGGTTGATATATTTAAATGCAAAAGTGTTCTTGGTTCAATAGAAAACATATAGAAACATTCACATATATTATGGCATGCTCAATTCCAACTACATATCATTTTCCCAAATTCATTTTAGAGGATATTATGACATACTCAATGGGGTTATAAAGATTGACACACATGGAAATGGGTTCAGAAAAATGATATGTAGTTGGAACAATTTCCTTAGTGAGGCCACACTCCCAATTAGGAATGAAACCACAAGAATATTAAAACCTTATAAGAGTGGCTTGATGAATCTTATAAGGGGTTTGTTCAGATATTTGTGGTTCAAAAATGTCCCAATTTTGATCAATTTTCCTATTAGGATTAGAAGTTTGGGTGATAGGCTTAGTAGAGATGATGAATTTACTTTTTAGTGCCATGAAATAATTTATATTAAGGATCTTTATGAAACTAAAAAAAAGGAAAGACTTTGAGGAAATAAGTGTACTCATGAGAATCCTCAAATTAAAATTGACCAATTTCTTTGAAATTGTGCATGGTTTTTCCATTGAATAATGATCAATATGAACTTTAGAACAATGCCTCCAGTCAGGTTTGATATCTCAAATAATAACATCCTTCATAATACTACCACCGTTTTTCATTGGTATCTCATATTTGTTTGTGTCCATGTCGATTGAACACTTGTCACCCTTTGATTGGTGTCAAATTGAATTTGATATTGGAGCATTAAATTTTCACCAACTTGTAATGAATTACTCAAAACCACTTCAATTTTAGATTGGTGATTTACAGAGGCATCGATGGTGGTATTGTGAACTACTTTTTATCGTCAAAAATTGATATATGCATGCAATGCATCTTTCGTGGTTTTTAGAATTGTTGAGGTCCGCCACTTCATTAAATATATGTACTTTGAACGCTTGAAATCAATGATAACCATTGATCATGATCTTCTCTTCATTATTAGATATTGGGTCACATTGACTTGGAAAACATCTGCATTTAACTCATCAATGCATGATTTGATGCTTCTTCTTTGACCTATTTTCATTGCCACCTATATAGTTTCTTAACAAATTATTTCATCCTAAATTTTAGTGTTTGATCACTTACTTTCACACTCTTGGCATGGATTTAAAGAAGTATTAAAAAATGACTACACCATAGCCTATGGTGATATATATACCACTAGTACAAAAAGGGGTGTGAAGAGAACTCATCCTCCGATCCTAAATTTTCCTACATCTCAGGGTGGTCGATGATAGTCATCGCATAATGAAGGACCATGGTCATGGAACTCCTATGAAATGCTTGTTGGGAAATTCAATTTCTTTAATTTCTTTAATTTAATTATCAACCAGGGATGCTCGTAAGCTTGTGATGATGCCAAAAAATATATACAGGAGTAGGCATCTAACTCTAATCTAAGAAAATTCAATCAAATCATAACTCTTTCATTCCACTAAATAATACTTAGTTGTTGCAGGCAAGAAAACACTAGCTCCCTTACAGGAGGTCCACTCGTGATTTTTCACAAAACCTATCAACAATCAAGATCATCAAGTAAACACTCATGCATTGAAATTAAATACACTTAAAAAGGCTTAGTTGTTGTAGGAATGAAAACACTAGCTCCCTTACAAGAGGTCTTCTCATAATGTTTCAAATAACCTATCAACAATCAAGATCATCGAATAATTCTAATAAAAACAATAAAGCATATATACCTATTCAAAGCATTAGAACAAGAAGAAAATGTTACTATGATCTATTTGGAGTGATCTCAATTCTCTCAAGAACAAAGTAACACATAAACTAAAGCATTCTAAATCTAAACTAGAGAATGAAAACTGATGTGAAAAGAAAGCTTGATTCTTATTCCATCATAAGTTGGACACAATGCTCCAGGAGTCCTCCCTTTGAAATGGAGGAGGCACTCCTATTTATACAAAAAATTAAGATAACTTAGATCCACAAATCTCTTCTAGATCCACAAGTGTCTCATTTGGTTACAACCATGTGCTCACACCTATCAAGTGATATCTCTACAAATCTTCTCAGAAATATCTATTTCATGATTAATCTCCTTCCAAGATACTTGAGTAGATCTCCAAATCTTCATCAAATCTTCAAAGGGTTGAAGAGGAAATTCGAATTTGAGGCTTTATGGTCAACTTTGACTTGGTTGGAGTATTCAAATACACCTGTAAACATCATGAAACTCATCCCACTTTCATATATAAGTGTAAACATGTCATTTTCCCAATATTTAATCATAAATTTACTCAAAAACACTAAAATAGATGCATTGGAAAATAATATGTCTAAAACCCATGTAATCATGAAAATGGTTTAATGTAAGGGTATGTGAAAGAAGAATATGGTTAAAAGTGAAGTGAAAATGAAGTGAAAGGTTGGTAAAAACATGGTACTTTGGAGACCCAACATACCCCCCAACTGAAGGTGTTGCATGTCCTCATGCAACCTTGCATTGAATTTCCTAAATTGTGTGATGGAGCCTTCTTTTGTTGAAAGATATCTAAGTGGCGGCTGCTTTTTGTGGTTGCTTCTTGTGTGATAACCATAAGTATTTCCTTATGTAACAACACTTATTTTTCTTGCTTATGGTTGGTTCTTGTGTGACAACCAAAAGTATTTATTTATGTAGAAACATTTCTTCTTCTTGATTATGGTTGGTTCTTGTGTGACAAACATCGATATTGTAAGTGTTGGTTCTTGTGTGACAAACATCAATATTGTAAGTGTTGGTTCTTGTGTGACAACACTTTCATTTTTCTTTTTCTTGCTTCAAAAAAGAATAGACTTGAAATTTCAATCATATGAATGCATTCAAAATGATGATTCAATAATGTGTGTATCAATCATTCAATCCTTTTAGTATTATTCAATAAGGTGTATTGAAGTATGTTAAAGGCATAGAAACCATCCTCCACATGGTATATTTTCTTTGGAATATGTGCTTCATGTACAAACCAATGATGCATTTTAGGAAGTCAATGAAGGTGTTTATAAAAGTAATAAAATTCAATTGGGAAAACATCTTGGTCAATAGCATATGAGGTTATGAAATATGTAATATAGGATAAATAAATTGCATATGATGAATATCCCCCCCAAACTATAGATGTTTTCCATCCTTGGAAAAATTAGCAAATAGGGTAGGTTAATGGTGAATGAGAAATTTTCCAAATACATGTATTTAGCATTCAAGGAATTATTGATTAAAGATTGGAAAACAACATACCTTCACCTACCTGAGAAGATCATGAGCTATGCATCTAAGAGATCTTTGTATGGATGGAATCTTTTCGCTGCTACTATTAGATCATGGATCTTCAGAGTGAAAATAATCTGATCTGCTTGGTTGTATGAACATAGAATGAGATCTAAAATTGGTACATCTGTACTGTCTTATTGTTGGAACTAAGTTGTTGGTGTTGAACTCTGGAACTGAATATTTGATTTACTAGAACACTATTTCAAGTTGATGTGAGTGTCATGGAACCATATGGTCTTCATTCATATCCACATCGTGGCATAATTCTTATCTACGTGAATAAATTTTGTTGATGTCAAACATAGAAAGAAATTGTCGAATTACCAACCATTAATGAATATTGTTAACCGACACGAGACTACTCACCATTAATGTCAATGAGAGTCAATATGCATAAGTACATCTTACTAGGTCTGAATAAATGCTTTGCACATCGAGTCACCTAGAAGATCCGACAAACAAGGGACATTGATGTATTCCCACTGTTTATTGGTGAGAGAACTTTCCATTAAGGCATGCAAGCCTCAAGGTACTAAAAATGTCTCTAGCCTCAATCCAAGAAGATGTGCTGATGTCAATGGATCAAGACTTGTCAGAAGGAGGGAAATAAGGAATCCCACATCATCTAACATGAGTATAAAGTAATGATTTAGAGGACCATAGATGAAAGATCAAGCAGGCTTTATTTGGCAAAAGGAAAATGACAATGTGGTAACTCAGCATGGTAAGTGAGCTGAATGACTTTATTCATGGGTTAGGGGTGAATGAAAGTGAGGCAGGAAAATATGAAACTTGCAAAGGGGTTGAAGCCATGATCTAGTAGTGATAGGAAGATGAAAAGTTTAGGATTGACTTCGACATGTTAGGCTCAAAGGAAAGAAGATGAATCATCACATAATGGCTCTGAAAGACTTCTTTTGATAGAAATGGTATGATGGATATGGTCTGAAATATAATGATATTGACTTCTTCATGACTTCATTGGGACATGATTTTCTCAAGAGTATGTGGTATTTGAAAACCACTAGTGCATAAATTGGTCTTCTTCATCATCCCAGAACATGCAAAAACCTTAGCATTGACTTGCAATAAAATGTGATTTTATCAAAGAATAGAGGTGATCAGTATTTCTTCATCTGATACATACACAAAAATTCACAATTAATGCTAAATAGAACAAATCCAAGGAAAATAAATAAATTGAAATGCACTTTTTACCTATTGGTAAGAGGTGCACCTTGGACAACTCGTCAGTGTTTCTTTGATAACTTTTCATTTGATGCTCAATTTTAGTGATTCAAAAGACAGATGATATATTTATAGCATGTTTTCATGATCTGATGATTTAAACTGTTTTTTAAAGTCATATGGCTGCAAAATCCAATAAAAATGACCATTTTTTTTTATCTTAAATGTTTATTATAATGACTCCATTGCGTAGATCTTGTCGAGAGATTTCCAACAACGTTTCATTTTCCTCAAATGGACTCCGTATGAGAAAGTTATGGCAGTTTGAAGTTTTTGGGAAACTGGGAAAAATTTGCAGGAGTGCCATGTGGCATATGATTGCACTGTTACATGAAAGACAAGTGGAAAAATTGGAAGCCGCCACATGGCATATGCCTAGACTATTACATGGCAGACAAGTTTACAAATTGGAGGCCGCTACGTGTGCCAATTAGAGGTTTCCATGTGGCAACCTTATTTTGACCAAAATATGTTGAATGCACACTGGATGGACTTCATGAGAATTGAACTCGCGACCTGTTCAATGAAAACCAAACGTTTTTAACAACATGCCAAGTGTATCACTTATGATATGAATTGGGAAACAAATCATTTAAGTTTTATTTTGAGTGACAAATGTCAAAAAAATTGAACTCGCGACTTGTTCATTGCAAACCAAACGTTTTTACCAACATGCCAACTGTATCACTTATGATCTAAATTGGGAAACAAATCATTTAAGTTTTATTTCGAGTGATAAAGTGTATCACTTATGATCTGAATCGGGAAACAAATCATTTAAGTTTTATTTCGAGTGACAAATATCAGAAAAGGAGAGTCAAGCAGATTTGAACTTGTGACCTACGTAATGCAAACCAAATGCTTTACCATTAGACCAAAACCACACAGTTATGATATGAAATATGAATAAGTTATTTAAATTTTGAAATTAGGTGACGGGTGGTTTAAAAGAGCACGACGGCCGGGATTGAACCCAAAATATCCTCCTTAACAAATAGACGTGCCATGCGTCACTTGTGAATTGTAAACCGAAGATCTTGAATTTAGTTTCAAATATTGCAATCACATGAAAATTGGCATGGGTTGCGATCCACCGTTTTATCATTGTATGAACCAATATTTACCATTGCTCCAACAAATTGAGACTTATTACAAAACACACAGATCAATTTTTATTACAGGTATGAAGTATGGAAATGGGAAGGCCGAAGCCCAAAACTGCAAATCGGAGCCAAACCTTGAACTACGATCGAAGGATTTATATGCCAACGGCCACACCATTGAAATCGAGCCTGTGACTTATGTGTTTTTCGTAATGCATCATAGAAATTTTTATTTAAAAAAAAAATTGCGTGAGGTTCCATTTATAAATTGTGTTATTGACTATACACATTTGCCAATGCATAAGGTCCGATTGATATATGGTTTGCTGATGGTTTTATTTTGAACTTTTTATTTATTTATTTATTTTGAATATAGTTTTTATTATTATTATTTTTATTAGATATGTTTTTAATTTCTTAATTATGTATCCTATGTGGTTTTGATATGGTTTTACATTGTTTGTTTTGTTTTATTTTTTATATAGTTTGTATTATCCCCGACAATGACGCCAAAAATGTTGGGCAATTTAATTGCTTAAATTGCTTTCATTTAATTATCAACCAGGGATGCTCGTAAGCTTGTGATGATACCAACAAAATATATGCAGGAGTAGGCATCTAACTCCAATATAAGAAAATTAAATCAAATCCTAACTCTTTCATTCCACTAAATAAGACTTAGTTGTTGTAGGCAAGAAAACACTATCTCCCTTACAGGAGGTCCAATCGTGATGTTTCACAAAACCTATCAACAATCAAGATCATCAAGTAAACAATCATGCATTGAAAATGAATACACTTAAAAAGGCTTAGTAGTTGTAGTAATGAAAACACTAGCTCCCTTACAAGAGGTCTTCTCGTAATGTTTCAAATAACCTATCAACAATCAAGATGATCAAATAATTCTAATAAAAACAATAAAGCATATATACCTATTCAAAGAATTAGAACAAGAAGAAAATGCTACTATGATCTATTTGGAGTGAGATCAGTTCTCCCAAGAACAAAGTAACACATAAACTAAAACATTCTAAATCTAAACTAGAGAATGGAAACTGATGTGAAAAGAAAGCTTGATTTTTATTCCATCATAAGTTGGACACAATGCTCCAAGAGTCCTCCCTTTGAAATGGAGGAGGCACTCTTATTTATACAAAAATTTAAGATAACTTAGATCCACAAATCTCTCCTAGATCTACAAATGTCTCATTTGGTTACAACCATGTGCTCACACCTATCAAGTGATATCTCTACAAATCCTCTCACAAATCTCTATTTCATGATTAATCTCCATCCAAGATACTTGAGTAGATCTCCAAATCTTCATCAAATCTTCAAAGGGTTGAAGAGGAAATTCGAATTTGAGGCTTGATG
>JASDQU010687604.1:26642-46965 GCA_032191745.1 Picea mariana
TTGAAGAGGAAATTCGAATTTGAGGCTTGATGGTCAAATTTGACTTGTTTGGAGTCTTCAAATACACCTGTAAACATCATGAAACTCATCCCAAAGTCATTTTTCCAATATTTAATCATAAATTCACTCAAAAACACTAAAATAGATGCATTGGAAAATAATGTCTAAAACCCATGTAATCATGAAAATGGTTTAATGTAAGGGTATGGGAAAGAGGAATGTGGTTAAAGGTGAAGTGAAAGTGAAGTGAAAGGTTGGTAAAAAGATGGTACTTTGGTGACCCAACAATTCTCTTGTAGGTGTAGGGGCACCTCAAGCTATCATGCTGGGGAAAGTCCTTAGGTAAATCCATTTAGCTTATATTGGAGATATATTAGTGTCCAACCACATGGGGAAACCCTTGTAGGATAATCCTCCTCATCACTTACTATGTAGCATCTATTTTTGGGACAACCTAGTTCGTCATATTGCTCCTATATTTGAATCACTATAATTTTTTTGTTAGACATTACATTCCAAAAAAAGTCTTATATGCCTCTAAAAATTTAAAAATTACATACTAGTAAAAATCCTAAAAATTAAAAGATATTGAAAAATATTTTAAAAATACTTACCCAAGGGGCCACACTGCTCATTATGTGGTAATGGGAGGTCCATATCCTGTTTAAATTATATATTGTAATAGGGATAGTATTGGTCCTTGGATGTAGAGCATTTTCTTAGACCATTAATTGAAAAACTATATTGTAAATGGGTTTGGCACTAGACCCCCCCAAAATATGCATCAGTTCGGTCCACCTTACCATATTTGGCTCGAGGACCGATAGGTCAAAATGATACATGTCATCGTAGTTTTAACATCCCCACTATAATCCCTAGTTTAATTAATGCTTATGTAGATAAAATGTGTGGCTACGGCCAAAGCGATGTAATATGCGAATTGTATTTCCTTGTTTTATTAATAAAAATGTGATTTCGGCTGCTAAAGGGACATGGAAAAGATATGGGAGCTGAATTAATCCACAAGAGTGGGGAGTGTCTAGGATAATGGCCAGGAGGGGTCCAAGGGGGGAAATTACCCATGTATATTGATTTAACCCATTTTTTCCTAAATTTGTCATTTGCATATGAACCTCCCCATTTCTGATTGAGAATTCCCAAAGTCAATAATTGAATACATGTAAGAGGGTGGGTGTGAGTGATCACATCCCAAATTTATTGGGAACATGGGGGTTGAGTACAATCATCTCGGGGAAGAGTGTGAGTCAAGAAAGGCAAGCCAAAGAGAGGAGATTTGTATGGATTGGGACAACTGATTTTTACTGTCAAGTTTTTGGCATGAGAGTAAGAAAAGAGCAAGAAAAAAAGAGATTGAAGTTGCTACAAACATGGAGGGAAAATTCTAGAGCAAGTTGGAGCCTAATTGGAATGAATTGGAGTTGGAAAACTGAAGAGTCAAGTTGTCAGGATTGAAGAGTTAAATCCTGTGGTATTTGCACTGAAACAACAAGTGGTTGTTGTTGGTTTTGCTGATAGTTTTCCTAGCAACAATTTCCATTGATTTCCTAGCTGAGAGATTTCTAGCTGCTTGTGCCAGAGAGACCCTGATAAACAAATGTGATACTCGAGGGACTAAGATCAGTGAAGGGGTACATTCCTTGGGTTGGAAAAGTTAAGAGGAAGAGAGATGGTGGAAAATCGGGATAGTTGTAGGAGAATATCCATTGGGTTGAGAGTTTTATGAGCAGGGATGATTTTAGTGATGGAAATTTATTTTAAAATGTAGAAACTTTGGTGAATATTACTAATCCTTCATATGAAAACTATAAATGTTTAGCAATACTTTTGTTAAAATATTCAAATTTCTAAGGATTTTATATAGTTTGTATAAAATTTTGGTGATTGTTAAAGTAAAACAATTTTGTCCTATAAAATTTGGGCGAATAATTTTTAGAATAGTGAATTTCTTTTTGGAAAAAACCATGGAAAATTAGCCCATGAGCGAAATTTAGCCCCTAAAATCATCCCTGTTGAGTTGTGAGTGGACTATGAGAGACCACCCTCTTTTTTCGATTGCTATCCTCAGCTCGGGGGTGATTGGATATTAATATTTGGAACATTCAATCTATGTTTGGGTGGAACATTCAATTTTGAAGTAGATGTTTGATTTGATTCTTTCTCTAGGCATTTTTGCATTTTCCATAGGATCTTATGAATGTCATATCGTAAAATTTAGGAATTGGATATTTATAATTTTTGGTATATGGATGAATTATGTTAAAAATTATACATCTACAAAAATTCACACAAATATAGATCATCATTTGGAAGAAATAACTTGTTGATTAGATTCTTGTGGCATTTGGAATCACTGACCTCATCAAGAACAGAGTTTGGATAGTCCATTTTTGGTAGATGAAATGGATATATATTTAAAACATGTTTCTAGGATATATTATCCCATGAATATAATTTACAACCCAACTTGAATCATGCCATTTCGATATCATATGAAAAAGTTATGCCCTAAATACTAACTGCATATCCTAGATCTGCACTATTGAAACTCTGTTTCCTAGGCTGTTCATTGGCATATTTGACCCACCAATAATTTATGTTTGTAAAACCTATTTATATTAGATATATCTACATGAATATAATTTCATATTCAATTGGAATCAAGTCAATTTCTGATCAAACAAAAAATTTATACCCAAAACCGTGACTCTTGGTCTAGGTTGGAAATCACAAATAGATCTGTCATGTAGGTTGTTCCTCAACATTTGTGATAGATAATCATGAATAATTTTTAAACTGTATTTATATTGGATATATCCCTATGAATATATTTTAATATAGCTTTGTAATCACTCCAATTGGACATAAAAGGAGTATTTTAGTGACAAAACATTGTCGGGTAGTCTAGGTTGACCACCACTCCTTAGCAGGTAAAAGATGATTTTTTCTATGTTTATCTTTCCCTGGTTTTTTTTTATATGCACTATTTGTGATTTTTTTCTTATTTATTGGAAGAGAAAATATCTATCACCTCTCTTATTCCACGATCTCATGTTTTATTGCAAATAAGTGCTAGTTTTTCCAGGTCCCATAAGACTCAAGAAGGTTAATTCATGAATGAGTGATTTTGAAGTCCATATTTTAATGAATAAGAGAATATCACCCACACATCCAAACCAATAAGGTGAAAAATCATGTGATTTTGATTCCTTTCTTGATTCATGTTCAAATTCCAACTTCCTAGGAGCTTGCTACCGAGGTGTTCCAACTGTTAACCTACAACAACAAGACTTCTCATAAAAGTTACAAATGGATAGAAAACAAGAAATATGAAGAAATTATTTTAATATCAAATGAAGACCCATGTTACTAAAGTCAAGTCCCATTGCTACATAAAAAATTCCATTTCTAAAAAATACCTTTCAAGAATAACTAATATCCATCATTCTCATTCACCAGTTATACCAGGGTATGCTGATGCATTTTCTTCTTCTCAACTCAACAATAATTTCCTACTGAAGTTTCTAAATCTTCCTTTGTGTATGTGGTTGACCTTGAAAGCCAATATTTTCCTTAGAACGTATTTTATATAATCATTGTTAATACCACATCATAACTTCATTCGACTTCTTTCCTCTGCAAGATCTCCATAACTTCCTGCTCCACCCATTCCTAACCCACCCAATAAAGTTACTTGGCTCGCTTACAATGCCAAGCTACCATTATAGTTTCAATAGTTTTCGAATAAATATTTCCAAGAATCATGTCGCTACCAATACATTATATTTTTTTGTACCTACCTACTACTATTCTTTTTTAGCACACTTTCTTCATTTTCAAACATTTAACAATGTGCTACAAATCTTTTAGTATGTTTCTATTCTTATTAATACTTCAAAGATCCACCCTTGCTACAAAAGTAATAGAAGAAATAAAGGATATTAGTATTGTTACATAATAACCAATACCAATAATCCCAATGGTTTTCACAAAAGAACCAATTACAAGGGGAAAAAATAAGAAATAGGTCTTGTCACACAAGAACCAACACCTACTAGCCCCGAGGTTTCCAGACAAGAAACAACCTCATAAGGCCCTACTCTTGGCACACACAAACCAAAAATAAAGAAATCAATTGAAGAAATTACATAGGAGGAAAATATTGTTGCCCCATAATAACATGTATAAGAATAATTTGTTGCATAAGTGGTCTTTCCTCAAAGCTTCATGAAGATATCTCCGAATTAGTAGGATTTTTTTCTAATAGTCCTTGGCACAAATTCTCAGAGATGTTTTCTCTTTTCCATGGGAACTTTTGAAGAAATTGCTATAGAATATCATATACTTGCTACAAATTTCATGGACTCCTTAGGTAGGTACATGTATGGTTCTTGTTCTGTTTTTTTATCAGATTCATCTAGTACTCTAGATTTGTAACTGGGAAATTACTTAAGCTTTTTTTTTTTTTTCTATCCTACCCCCTCACCATTTTCTATTTTTCTGAGGATGGAAAAAGTCTTTAGTTTGGGGGGGACACCATCACCTTTACCTTTCATGACCACACCATCACTTTTCATGCACATACCATCCCTACCCTTGTTCAATAAAAAACCTTCACTACTCCATTTGAACCATGGCATCATCTTACTCTGCTTCTAACACCTTAGTAAATATCCAAGAATGAGAAAGACACTAGTATTGCTACATCAATACTTGATGTTGCTACACAAGAACCAACATCAATAAGTCTTATTGTTGCTCCACAAGAACCAACAATAGAAGGACTTATTGTTGCTACATAAGAACCAACAAAAAGAGCGGAAGAAGACACTATTGTTTCTCCACAAGAACCAACAATGGAAAAAGAAGCTATAATGGATAAGCCAAATAAACTACTGGAAAAGAAGAATATGCTATCATACACCATAGAATAAACACATATTTAGATGTATGAGTTCTTTGATTCATTTTCATGGTTCAATGATGCATATATTGGTTCACATCTTCAAAGCTATTGTGAGTTACAAGTGAATTTAATACCTTAAGTCCATACATTCATAAAGATGGAAGAAAATAATTGTTTTGAGGTCTCTCTCTCAACAATCATAAGGGTTTGAGGTATACTTTCAATTGAAATTGGTTGTTTATTAGGTATGTAGGAGCTTGCTAAAGAATTAGGCATATAATATCTTACAACATAATCCGTGTAGTAGCTTGTTGCATAATCTTTGTAGTAGATTGTTGCAGAATTTTGATTGCTACAAAATTCTTGTAGCAGATAGCTGTAGAATTTTGGTTGTTGTAGAATCCCTGTAGCAGATTGCTGCAAAATCCCGATTGCTATAGAACCTCTTAAAGATGTTGTTGAATAATTTGAGGAATGGTTCTACTATTGTTTGAAGTGATTTTAGGATATTGTTGAGCGAAGATATTGAAATATTTTCAGTACAATTTTTTGTTGTTGTTGAACATTTAAGGTAAATGGAGAAGTGTTGACAACAAATTTGGTTGGTATGCATGGGAGAAAGAGAAGCATCATTCAATATATGTCGTTACGAATTGGTTAATATAGAGGTACATGGTTTCATGACGACATGCAACATATTCAGTTTGGGGGAGATGACAAGTCATAAAATTGTCATCTTTTGTCATCCTCTTTTCCTTATTTTTAATCCCTTTCTGTTTACTCGTAACCTTATATTAGCCCATTTTTATGCTCATATGTGGGATATAAGATAAAAGTATTTTCCATTAAATTTCTCAGTATTTAATTGAATTGTGATTAACATTAGGGATAATTAGTGTATTATGTATTTATTTTTGAAATAATGGCTCATGTGTCAACAAGTTGTTATAGGAATGGGTCTACAAGCTACAAGGTTGAATAAAATTTGAATTAGTGGTGAAAATCATTTGTAGATCCATGTGTTGTAGATTCAACATTCCATAGAGGAGGGAATCAACCACCACCAATCATGTAGCCACTTTGGGAAGAAAAAAAAACATATATTTCATGGTTTTAATTATTGGAAGACAGATTTCTATGTGCCCACATGTGCATATCCATTTTTATTTAGATTTAAAGATATCCCATGTATATACCATGGATCTATGGATCCCAACACCATTAATAACTATTTTGAACATATTTTGAGCAAGTTATTGTAACCCACATGACTTATTTCAAATTTGACAATTAGTGGCTTTCCAAAATATGTTGGGAGTTAACATGAATCTTGGAACTCTTTATGAGTTGTTGTAACCATTTGAGAATATTTTATCCTCAAGTGGATCTATATTTAAATATTTATTTTAACCATATGATAATATTCTCAAGTGGATATATATTTAGATAGTTCATGTAACCACTTGAGAATATCCTATCCTCAAGTGAATTCTATATTTAGATATTTGTTTCAAGAAAGCTCATGTATAAAAGAGAGTGTCATCTCCATTCCAAGGGACGACTCTTAGAGTGCAAGTCCAAATTATGATGACATAGAATAAATTTCTCAAGATCTCACTCCAATATGAATTGTAGTTTCCATAGTTTCTTGATGGTGTGTGATTTGGTTTGAGTTATGTTGTTGTAGTTTCAATTCAGTGCCCTATTCTGGGAGGCAGAGCTCACTCCATTAGAGCAGAGAAATGTACATTTTGTTAATGTTTCATTTTCCGAGTTTGTTTATTTATGTATGTATCTTGATTTCCTTTATAGTTAATTCCTTTTTATTAATTCATGGTTTATGCAAGTGTGTTTTAATTTTCTACAATGGCATTTTCAATTTGTAGATTAGTTTTTATCAAAGTTTCCAACAACGATAGTTGTGATCTATAGAAAAATGTATTACCTAACTCATGCAAGGAGATTTCCTGGTGACAATAGGGTTCCCATCAACATGATCAATATTCAAGTACATGGATAATTTCCAAGAGTGCTTGGGATTTGGATTTATGTAGTATGGTGATGCAATTTCCTTTCTAGATAGAAGCATATTAAACAAACTAATGCAAGTTAAGAATTTGTATCCTACAGATATAGTGCAAAACATCTCATAAGTACATTGGAAACCTTGGTTGATATATTTGAATGCACAAGTGTTCTTGTTTCAATAGAAAACATATAGAAACACTCACATATATTATGGCATGCTCAGTTCCAACTACATATCATTTTCGCAAATTCATTTTAGAGGATATTATGGCATGCTCAATGGGGTTATAAAGCATGGAACACATGGAAATGGGTTTCGGAAAAATGATATGTAATTGGAAAAATTGCCTTAGTGAGGCCAAACTCCCAGTTAGGAATGCAACCACAATCATATTAAAACCTTCTAAGAGAGGCTTGATGAAGATTGTAAGGGGTTTGTTCAGATATTTGTGGTTCAAAAATGTCCCAATTTTGATCAATTTTCCTATTAGATTTAGAAGTTAGAAGTTTGGGTGATAGGCTTAGTAGAGACGATGAATTTCCTTATTAGTGCCATGAAATAATAGATTAAGGATTTTTATGAAACTAAAAACAATGAAAGACCTTGAGGAAATATGTGTACTCATGAGAACCTTCAAATTCAAAATGACCAATTGCTTTGAAATTGTGCATGGATTTTCCATTGAATAATAATCAATATGATCTTTAGAACAATGCCTCCAGTCGGGTTTGATCTCTCAAATAACAAGTTCTGCATGGCAGCAGAGTCCCTGCCAGGTCGGGATGGGAGTAAATGTGAGGTAGTAGTGACACGTGGGTAGAAAGTTGAAGTAGATGTGGTTTGCATGTAGAACATAGTAAAGTAAATATATAGTTTTATACATATGAAATATGTACTTTTATACATACAAAATATGTACTTGTATAAAGTATATATTTAGATTTATACATACGAAATTTTTACTTTTATAAAGTATGGGGAAGAGATTTTATAGAGCATGAATAGAGCCCTCATTGCATACTTAGCTAGTTTTTGGATCGCGGGTTCTCGGGGTGGCGGGTTCAAAGTTGGGCCTTTTATGTTTCGTGACCTACAAAGAGGACCGACAGTTCCGCGATATACAAAATGATAGGCAAAGTGGTGGACTATAGAAATTTATCATAAATTAACAATGTCAGTTATACAATAGAATAGTAATAAGGTCTGTTACATAGGTTTGTGAAGAAAAACACTAAAAAATTAGCATTGTCGAACTATTTTTCTTTAAAACTAAGGATTTTCTTGGACAAAAAATATACAGCATTGCCGAATTGGTTTTCTTTGCACATGTTTTACAGAGCATGGACAAAGCGGTCATTCCATACTTAGCCAATTTTTGGATCACGGGTTCTCGAGCTGTTGGTTTAAAAAATGGGACTCTATTGTTCCGTGCCCTATACAAATTGACAAGTGGGCTTGTGAACTATACAAACTTATTATAAAATAAATAATGTATGTTACATATCTCTGGAAATTACATGAACATTTAAAACATCAACTTCATTGAAGACCAAAAAATTAGCATACAATAGGAATTTTGCACCCAACAATTCCATCATATACATGAGACATTAATTTATAGAAGATTATAACATTGTACGAAGATTTATACTAATTTGTATAATGCTATAAAACTTCATACATTTTGTACTGAACAATTACACAGTTGCGGGTTGGCAGAGTTCGGGGTTCACACTTTTCATGTCTAGTGTGTTATGTGATATACATTTTGCATGAAAGACTTCAGTCATATACATTTTGTAGAGAAAAATTCCGTGATATACATGCCAGAGATAAATTTATAGAATATTATAATGTTGTATGGTTATTTAAAGTAATTTATACAATGCTATAACATGTCTTAGTTAATGAATAATATACGCTATTTTTAAAATTTTATTCAATATTTTGTTTTTATAAGTAAGATTGTATAAAAGTCTATCAAAATGGAGGAGTACAGAGAATTTCTATGGTTTCAAGCTGTAAATACTGAGCGGCCTTGAAGGAAAACCAAGTCATCCAGGAAAACCGCTTCATAACTTAAGTGTAGATTGTCACTGATACAAAATAATTTTAAAATTCTAGCTCGTAAGGGTGGGCGCTAGAACTGTAGAAAGTGTAGATAGCCTAATTATAATAACCTTGGAAAAAATGCATGAAAGGTTGGCATGCACATGAAAAAGCAAAAGACAAAAAAAAATCACTAGTATGGGCTGTAGTGCGGCGACATGGCCATGCAGAAGGCGTGAAATGTCGTGTCCTCGGGAGGAGGCGGCTCCTCCTGAAGTGGTGTGTGGTCCAGTTTCATAGCATTCTCCGTCTTTGATGATAGGTGTTCTTCCTTATTGACGTGCTCCGGGCGTGATGGAAGCCTCTGGTCCTCGCAGTCTGCGTCTACGTGGCCTAAATTTTCTAGTGGTAAGATTGGTTTCGAGGTTGCTATTGCTTGGGCTGCCTTTGGTGCGGGGAGATGATCACCTTGTAACATGGAAAACAACTGCAGGAGTCGAGAGGCTTTGTTGTCCAGGCTCTATAGGCGGAACCAGAGGTCGTCCATGTCCCGACGTAGGTCGAATACTAGGCTCTGCACCAGTGCAAGGCTTGTTTTCCACTTGCATTCTGGGTCAGTGTTGGAACCCGCTCGAGATTGGGGTTGTTGTCATGAATTTTGACTAGCTTCCGAACCATCCATATGAAACTGGGTGTCGTGAAGCTGGTCCTAAAGCGACTGGGTGGTCGGAGAGTTGGGAGGGGATAAAGGGCCTGGGTGTGAAACAGATGTGGAATTGACTAAAGGTCCTGGGTTGTTTTTCAGTGAGTCCCCTAAGCAGTTCAACTCCTCCATTCTGTTGGAAAGGGACACAGGAAGGGACATGAGATATGTGGGAATTTGAGTCGATTGCACCATGGAGGAGTATGAGGTGGTCGAAGAGGAGGAGGATAACAGGGAGGGAGAAGGCGGGGGATGTAGGACCAGGCGGGGGACGTAGGACTAGGTGGGGTCAGTTTGGCTGGTCGGCTGGTCGGCCTTTGAACTTCCTTCATAGCCAGGGCATCTCTGGGACAATGGAAGAGAGAAAACACGGAAGGAACAAAGCAGGGTAGGACAAATGTAGAGCAGGGAAAGGCTGGGCAGGAAGCCAAGCTCTGAGAAGAAAAAGCAAGAAAGAATGAGCCGTCTAGACCCGTTGGAGAAATTGAAATAGGTTGGGAAGCTGGTGAGGTTCCATAAATGGCTGCACGTGTAGAGTAAAGGCACAACGAGGGTGTTGGTTTGTCGAAAGGATGCGAAGGTAGAGCAGGGTGCACTGAGAGTAATGGCGCCATGCCTCGAGTGAGTTGAACTTGAACTGATTAGCTAGTTGGGAGTGAGTGGAATGCGGTCGTCACATCGTCGATGCCACGAAGTATCGCTCTTGGCTGCTCTACTCGACGTGTGTGCTGTACTAGCAACCCATCCATGGGAAAGGGAATAAATGCGAAGGAGCATAGACATGTGGGCAGGACTATTGTTTAGATATGCTTTGCATACGGTTGTGGAAAAAATACACATAAATAGTAATAATGGGTTGGTGTGCTGAAATTCGGGCTTTGTTGTTCCTTGGCCTACAAATTTCACCTAGAGTTCCGCGACATACAATTTGACAATTGGAGTTGTGGACTATTTGATATTTAAGGGCATACGTATGCTACAAAGAATAGTTGCTAGATACAAAATATGTAATTTTGATTAAGTAGATATATAGACCATTGTGGCTATCGGGCTAGCAGGTTGAAAATTATGTTGCCATAGGTTCGTGGAAAAAAGCATAAAAAGACTACCAACACTGAATTAGTTTTCTTTAAAACAAAGGCATGAGATCTTCATTCCAGGTTGTCAGGGTGGTGGGTTGAAAATTGGGCTACTGTTGTTCCGTGGCCTACAAATAGCACCGAGAGTTTGTGAAATACAAATTAAGAAGCAGTTTTGCAGACTATTTTAATTTTTGGATCGCGAGGTCTCAGGCTGTCGGGCTGAAAATTGGTTTTATGTTGTTCCGTGGCCTACAAATAACGCTATGAGTTCCACGATATAAAAATTGACAAGTGGTCTTGCAAACTATTTGAAATTTTGGATCACAGGTTCTCAGGCCAGAGTGCTGAAAATTGGCCTTATGTTGTTCCATGGTCTACAAAAATCAAATATGTAATTTGATGAAGTAGATATATAGAGCATGCACGAAATCTTCATTCCAGGTTGTCGGGATTGTGGGCTGAAAATTGGGCTTCTGTTGTTCTGTGGCCTACAAATACCACCAAGAGTTTCACGATATACAAATTGAAATGCTTCTTTGAGGACTAGAATTTTTGAATGGCGGGTTCTCGGTCTGGTGGGATGAAAATTGGGCTTCTATTGTTCCGTGGCCTACAAATCGTTCGTAGATTTTTGAAATATACAAATTGATAAACGGACTTGTGAACTATTTGAAATTGAAGGCGCTCGTGTCGAACAAGTTTAGCATTCCCGAATTAGTTTTCCTTTTTACATATGTTGTTGGAGTAAAAAATAAATAAATAGTACTGACGTCTGTTACATAGGCTAGTGGAGAAAATTATGAAACAAATATGATTCCCGAATTAGTTTTTTTTTTAAAAGTGGTTTGTCGACTTAGGCATTTTTTGGATCGTGGGTTCTCAGGCTGGGGACCTGAAAAACACGCTTATGTTCTTTCGTGCCCTACAAATAGCACCACTAGTTTCACGATATACAAATTGAGAATCACACTTGTGGACTATTTGATTTTTAAGGAGCTCGTGTCCCAAAAACTCAGCATTCGCGAATTAGTTTTCTTTACATAGGTTTTACATATGCTAGTGGAAAAGAGGGAAAAAAGTATAGTACCAGTGTCTATTACATAGGGCGGTGGGCAAAAGAACAAAATAAATAGCATTCCCGAATTAGTTTTCTTTAAAACAGGGGCTCCTCAACACAAGAAATTGAAATTTATGAAATTATAGGTTCCTGCAGACCGTAAACTATACATAGAAAATACATAATTTTTTAAAGCAGACATTTTCTTTTATAGATATGAAATATGTATTTTCATAAAGTACGGGGATGAGATTTTATAGAAAAATGATAGAGCCCTCATTCCATGTCCTACAAAGAGCAGGCAGAGATAGGTGGTGTAAAAATTGAGAAGCGGGCTTGCAGACTATTTTAATTTTAAGGGCCTTTGTGACAAACATTGTGCAGGACATGTTGCAAAGATGCAATAAATGATAGTCTCTTTACGTTTGAGTAGAAAGAAAGTAGTGAACACAATTTTACGACATTTATATAAAAAAATAATAAAACGTGTTACATATTGCTGAAAATTTAAAGAAACACACACACACACACACACACACACACACACACACACACACACACATATATAAGTGAAATTTGATATCTAAAATTTGAGTAAGTGATTTATTTCATAGTCCATTTTGAAAATGAAAAATCTAGGAACACATAAAAGCAGGAGGAAAACTAACCTTCCCGAATTAGAGCATAGACAAAGCCCTCATTCCATACTTAGCCAGTTTTTGGATTGCGGGTTCTCGGGCTGGGGACCTAAAAAGAGGGTTTCTGTTGTTCCATGACCTTCAAATAGCACTGATATTTCTGTGATGTACAAATTGATAATGAGACCTATGGACTATTTGAATTTCAAGGGGCTTGTGTCCCAAAAATTTAACAGTCGGGAATTACTTTTCTTTACATAGGTTTTACACACGGTGGTGGGAAAATGTACAAAAAATATAGTACCAATATCTATTACACGGGGTGGTGGACAGGAGGACCAAATAAATAAAATTCCTAAATCATTTTTCTTTAAAATAGGGGCTCGTGGATACAAGAAATTGGAATGTATCAAACTATAGGTTCCTGGAGAGCATAAATTGTACATAGCAAAAACGTATTTTTTTAAATTAGATATTTACTTTTATACATACAAAATATGTTCTTTTATAGAGCATGTATGGAACCCTCATTCTATATAGTGTGACAAAGCCCAGATTACATACGTAGGGCAGTTTTTGGAGCACGGGTTGTCGAGCTGGGGGGCTGAAAATTGAAAAAAAATGAAATGTGTTACATATTCCTGGAAATTTAAAGAAACATATATATGTGTGAAATATAATATGTCGAATTTGAGTGAGTGATTTATGTCATACTTTATTTTTAAAAAGAAAAAAAGAGAATAGAGATAAAATAGATAGAATGACTTCACATTCAACATAGTTGAAGATAAAAAAATTCAGGAAGACATAAATATATAAGGAGACAAAAGAATAGTTTTATTTGGAATATATGAAAACAATAATAGTTCATTACATATCGCTGGAAATGTAAATGTGTTTGTCATATAGACTGGGATTGGGGCTCCCACAGACCATAACAAAAATATGTACAAGAAATAGGAGTGTGGAAAGAAGTTGGACACGCTAGAATGTAATACCTGCAAAGTAGAAATGCGAAGATCAGTTTCTGTCTATAGATTTCTTCTCGGAAAAGGAATAATTGGATTGATAAAGAAAGGACAATCACTATACACTTACAGTGATGGTACATATAAGTAATGTTTGTGTTTGGTTGATCATGCCTTTCCCTGCTGGTTTTTGTGGGCAGCCTGCTTCAATAACTGGATTGATACACAAAGGATTTATGCATTTTCCTGTTGGATTTCGTGGCTGATCCACTTCAATTTCTCTTCAATATAGCTTCTCAAGGGGGTGACATTGATGTCATTGCGGATTCGAATGTTGAAAACTTCATTTTCTAATTCACTTAGATCAATTGAAAGTTTACACAGACCTTCATGAATGTCTCCATTCTGTAGTGAATACCTGACTAGCCATTTGTCCACCTCCTCTTCATCATATTCAACAATTCTATAAAAAAATTCTAAAGACAAGGCCTTCAAATTATCAACTTGTTGATCAAAATCTTGCTTGGTTAATGTCAGCGAGTTGAGAATTAAGTTGGGGTCCTGGAAGATGTTTGTCTTTCCTACTAAGTCTATTTTGGTGAGCTTTGTGAATAATGTTTCTTTCTTTGATATTTCTTGCTCACAAGATTTCACAATTAGGTACAGGTTCTTCACTTTCTGTTTCCAACATGCTTCTAATTGAGTGAGCCTTTTTTTGGACAGGAGATCATGTTGTCTTCTTCTCGTCTCTGGCATGTTGTTGACATGAAAGGAGAAATGGATGACCGAGTGAAGATATAAAGTTTCTTCATTCTTTAAATCCATCTGCAGAAGTAGGATCAAGTTATGTGCTGTGATCCCCAGGGAATCCATATTCTGTGATGTTTCCCAGGCCTTGGCAATCAGTTCTATTATTTTGTTGATATTTTTCTCGACATATCATCTACAGGATGTGAGGAAGCTGAAGGAACCTTTTATATTTGTTGCAGGGGTGCACGTAGTCGCAGGCATGGATATTTCCAAGGAACTACCAAGCAATGGCATAGAAAAAAAAGCTTCCTCTAATTCCTTAATCCAGTTCTTTAGTCTAGCATTTTCGGCTTCAATGACTCCAATAGAATCATGAAGAGAATCTTTGATTGCCCTGTGAAGTTCATAGATTTTGGATGCATGCATATTGTCAAGGTCAAGTTCTGAACAATGTTTTATTTTCTTATTTTTTACATCTCTTTTTTCAATGATTAATTTTTTGGATTCAGTTTCAAAAACAACACTCTAGAATACGAAGGATTCATCTTCTTCAAAAATGTCAGTACCAACCATGTCCATTGAGAAGGCATGTTGAATTTCATGTGCGTGCTGATCAAGTTTGCAGAATATGCTTTCTAGATCAGCATCAAGATCCATGTTTTGACGGTAAATTTCGGGCTGCTCCACCTCCCCTACAATTCTTTTTCTATTTTTCTACACGGGAAGCTCTCGAGGAAGATGTTCAATGTATCTCTACAAAAATTTTGTGCAGCTTCTGGCAATAGTTTATCAAAAGGTTGGTTGGCTCCAAACGCTGTTTGAAATGAAGAAATGGAGGGGACAATATAACCCCCCACAAACATTGCTTCAATGTGTGCAAATGAAAAATCTCCTCATTAATGACAATATCTATGCATGTTGTATGGTGACCTGTTAGAAGTAAAATGTAGTTATTGTAAACTTAGAAGTGCAAAGGTGAGGGTTAAGACCAACAACATTTAAGGATAGGAGGTTTCATGAATGAACCAAGTTGGTGGCATGCGAATGACATTACATGGTATTCGAAATTAAGACTGGAAAACGATTGGAGGTTTCGTGAAGGAAGCAAGCTGGTGGTGTGTGAATGACATTCCATGGCATTTGAAATTAAAACTGGGAAGGGAGAAGAAAATGCTTCGCAAAAATTGCATTAATGGAAAAAATTCTCGAGCCTTGCGCGCATCAATGACAACTTATATGGTAGCTGCACGATGACCTGTTAGCATTAAAGATTTAGAAAGAATACACACACACACACACACACACACATATATAAACAATATTTTTTATCATGCACATGTGTGAAGGTAACGACCACAGGGAAGAGAAAGCAATAAATGAATGGCCAAGTCTAAAAGTGCATGGTTAGGGATCGCGGTTCTCGGGTGGGCGGGTTCAACAGAAGGCCTCTATTGTTCGGTGTTATACAAGTAGCACACAAAGTTCCATGATATACAAATTGAGAAGTGACTTGCGGGCTAGACGAGATTTGATAGACCATCTACATTTTCTGGATCACGGGTTCTCAGGCTGGCGGGGTAAAAAAAAACGTTCTATTGTTCGGTGCCTTGCAAATATCTTATGATAATAAATTGAGAAGCGGATTTGCGAGGTGACTGGCTCAACATTCTACTCCAGGGCTGGTGGGCTCCCACAAACGAGCAATACATATTTGTGGGCTGTACATTGGGCTGATTTTCTCCATATAGAAATTGGGTTCTCGAGTTGGCGGGTTCAAAATTGCCTAAGCAAAGAAAAGGGCTCCGTCTGACTCCCACTGCACATTTCATAATTCATGTGCAACACCAAGTCTGTGATTACCAGATTAGTGTGTGTAGAAATGAGGAAAACATAAATATGTGCCTTTATAAAGTATGGACATGAGATTTTATAGATTGTGTACCGATATTGCATTCCATACTTGCGGGTTCTCAGATGGGAGGGGTAAAAAAGTAGGCCTCTATTGTTCCATGTTTTACAAATAACACATACAGTTCCACGATATACAAATTGACAAGCGGACTTGTTGGGTGGCTGAGAATTTATAGAGCATGTACAGTTTATGCATCGCGCATTGTCGAGTTGACGAGGTTAGAAACGAGTCTCTATTGTTCAGTGCCCTACAAATTTATTATGATGCACATATCCCTTATTCCATACTTAGCTGCTTATTTGGATTGCACACTTGTGAGTTGCACACTGTGCCTCTAATGTTCTGTGTCCTGCAAATAACAATTATAGTATGGCGATATACATATTGACAAATGGACTTGCGGGATGGCTATCTCAACATTGCAGTTCTGTTGGATGGAGGACGTGCAGTGTAGTGGCTTCTTGGTGCAAGAAAAAGAAAAAGAAAAAAAATATACTTGAAAACAAGTTTGACAAATTCAGAGAAAGTAAAGGAAAAACTGTTTACTATGGAATAGAGGCAGAAAAATAATGCACATTTGCATTGATTCGTGTACATCTCTGGGTAGGAGTTCTTTGCGCCTTCTTGTTTCCCTTTCTGTTTCTATCAACAAAAGTACAAAACAAAAGGGATATGAACATAAGCTCAGATGTTAAGAAAAAGGAAACTACTATGTACATATATACAAAAAAAAAATTAATAAGATGAATAGTCACAATTTTTTTTTTGAGGATGTACCTTATTTTTTCTTTTTTTGCACAATGTATATTTTATAATTAGAGTAGAAGATCATCTGTATGCTCACCAGAACGTTATGTGTAGAAATTAGGGATACATATATGCTTTGAAACATATAAATATGAGTTTGCAATAAGTTTGATGTATATGTCATAATTCAAGTGCAATACCAATTGTATCGTGATTAGACCAATATGTGTCTTTTTATGTGTCTAAGACAAACATATTGTATTGAGAAATGAGCACATTGGACCAGACATGGTCAATAAGTGCGTTCTGCAGATGGGTTGTGTCGTTCAGAAGAAACCGTAGACTGTATTTGCACATGTAGTTTTGCAATTCTTTTGTTATGCTAGTATTTTGTAGCATGTCAATATTGAAGTCTCCTACAAGTACAATGGATCCGTTCAGATGGAAATGGTCCAATGCATTGGAAATAACATTTACTATGTTGGAGAATGTTGCATGGGGAGAAATGTATAGATTTAGTATTGCAACTTCTGTTCCATGGAAATTTTTTTGGGATTTACCGACTTCCAATCAAAGATGCTTCATCTATAAAGACAAGTTAGATTTCCTCGTAAAGCTTAGATAATGTATCCAACATTTCCTTGCTAAGTGGAAGAAATTGTGACTTGTTAAAAGGCATTAAAAATGCAGAG
This sequence comes from Picea mariana, assembly GCA_032191745.1. Taxonomy (NCBI): domain Eukaryota; kingdom Viridiplantae; phylum Streptophyta; class Pinopsida; order Pinales; family Pinaceae; genus Picea; species Picea mariana. Next base: position 44,194 of record JASDQU010687604.1, read on the forward strand.
TGGATTGTTGTTCCACCAACATTGTATGCATTTTTTCCTATGTATGCAACTATTAGGCCCTTTGGTTTCATAGGATCAGATCAATTATTGGAACCATAGATTCGTATAAGAATTTGGAACAATGCTTTAGCTGTGAATGTCTTGCATGTTCCTGCTCCACCTGTAAGGAACACATGTACAAGACTATTCATGTTCAACCTTTTTTTAAGGGCAATTTCCTTTACAATTGTTTGTTGTTCGCGATTCAATAGACGTCTTATTCTGTGGTATTCATTATTTTCAATTAGGAAATGATGTTTTGTAACTTGAAAACCAAGTTTGATACATTTTTCACTTTCATCCGCTAGAGGACGAGGAAAATCTGCTTGTAAGTCATAGGACTCGGAAGGAGTTCTGGTTGCTTTTGGGTTTCTAAATGTTTCATCATGATCACCAGGGTTTTCTAGGTCATTAAGTGCAACTTCTAGATCGCCCCATGTTGGATTAACATTGTAGGTAAATCTAGCTTCATTGATATGCACTATAGTCTCAAAGGCAACACACACAACCTCCCATGTAGAGAAGTTATGTATTAATGTCTCTTCGTTTTCATGGAATGAAACATACAACAACAATTTTTCTCTACAATAGTTTTCATAGTCACAATGTTTATTGTATTTGACAAACCGTATAATAGAGGGTTTTTTTATTTTTGATATGGGTGTCCCATTTTTTTGTAATGTGATACGAATTCTGCTAAGCAAATATGCCTAATAGGAGATCAACGTTGGATGTAATAATCAATAATAGAGAGACATATGACATCCTCTGAATTGCCAGGTTCTTGTTGTAGCAAAACCGATGGTTTAAGCATAAATGTGCGTTTTTCAAGTGGAGATGTGTTTATGAAGACACATTTTCTTGAACTATAAGTGAGGGGAAAAGAAAGGGCAATGTGAACTACTTGCTGAGAAAACATTTGTTGAAGATTAAGCAATGTATTGCCAAGGGTGTGTATCTTTTGTATGGCATCAATATGACTTCTTTCATGTTCTTTGTGTATTGTTTTGAATGTAGATGTCATAGATTTGTCAATCTTCATCATATACAAGGTACAGTAGGATGTTGCATCATATGCATTCATCACGTACTGTGAATCTGTATTTTCTTTCCACATAACTGGCATGTCCTTGGAGAAACTGTTGTTCCAAATATGGGAGATTTTTCATTTAAGGAAAAGTGTTGGTTGCCTAAGCGTTATTTCTATGGCTTCGGATGTACTCATCTTCTGATAGATTTAACTGTGTCAAGAAGGCATTAAAGCTCATCATTTCATCAAATCTTCCATGTTCTAGAAATGCGAACAAGGATTTAGATTTCTCAACAACAACACTGTCCTCTAAACTAAATGGCTCTATGATTCTTGTAGCTCTCATTGGCAGAACAAGAAAGTTGTATCTGCAATGCGAGATTTTTCATTTTCTACAACTTCTTGTATGGTAATGTCTATGGAATTTCGCAAGGTCTAGATCCAAATGATCTGTATTGCATGTTATGTATTTATCCACAAATTGTTCGATCTCTGAATTCTTATCAACTCCATAGACTGGTGCACCCTCTATCCACAACAATGCGTGGTCATGCTCATTTTCCCTATTCTGGAATTTAGTCACAAAAAAGTAGTCCGATATTTTTTCGAAAAACGTTTCATCATGGAATATCAATTGTATCAAAGAATTTATTTTATGTCTATAGTATCGAGTACATGTCACCGTGTCTTTTCTTATGAGGTAGTCAATGTCCTTATTTTCCAGTGTATCGGTTTTTTTTTTTACGTTTCATGTTACTATGCAGGTCAGAAACGACAACCACCAATGGATCCCAACAATGCTTTGCACTTGTAAATGTGATGAAAAATGTTGGTGGCCCTAATTGTCGGATCATTGCAATTTTATTTTTTTTGTTGCAAATAGTCAGGAGAGGTGTAGTGGCCATATTATTTAACATCAATTAATTCTATCAAACATAGCAGTAAAATTCAATAATTCCTTTAATTGAGAAAAATAGTAAAATTCAAAAATTCCCTTAATTGAGCACATTCGCATATAAATTTATCAACAAACAATAAAATTTTATAGCAAAATAAAACAAATACACAATTTAAATTACCTGGGTCTGATGCTAACCCTCCACTTTCCACTTGCCTTGTTGACCATTGCTGAACTGTGTAAACACTGCCCAAACCTTGTTCCACCCTTCCAACTAGGACAACTTCCTAGCTCCAGGATATCATATGGATATCCTGGCCCCCGTGCCCAAAACCTCCAGCAAACCGGTGCCTGTACTGATCCAATCCAACTACATAACTCAACTCCCCTCTCTGCAATCCAAGAGAAACCTCCAGGAAAAAAAAATAATCCCATAGAATGATTCCCCCTTCGTAAACCTCCTTCCCCTCCATATCCTTCCTTCACCGCCTCTTGCATTTACTTCCTTACCTACGCATAGTTAATGCCCCTTATCCTTTCATTTATTATTTTATCCTTCCGTAATTAATATCTTATCCCTTTCCGTGTACGTAACCTTTTTAACAATATAATTTATTAACCCCCTTTTATTTCTTTACTTAATTAATTAATGAGTTAATTAATACTTAATTAATCCTTGATAATCATGAACAAGTAATTAATAATAATTAATTAGTTAAAGTTATTTAAGAAATAATTATTGTTTATCTAACTTTTAGGACAATTAGATTATTAAATTAATTACAATTAATAATCCTATACATCT
>JASDQU010687604.1:52194-76471 GCA_032191745.1 Picea mariana
GAATTCTTTAATTTGCAAATTCCTCTTTATACATTTGGTTTCTGAATTTCGAGTTCTAAAGCTATCAGGGTTTTAAAAACAAAAAAAATGCATCCAGCTGCGAGGAGTTGAGCCCTTCACAAGCGCCTCGAAATGGAAAATTGATGACCTGTGTTGGAATTCCTACGATGCTTCATGTAGTGCATCCATCGAGGCCACGCATGCCCAGGGTGACTACTCTGTGGAGATAAGCATCGACCAGGGTTCGACTCCCACTTGTGTCATTTACTAATTCGACTAGAAATAACCCTAGAGATTTGGGTGTTCCTGGAGAACAGTGTTGCCATTGTTATCTGAATAAGTATCAAGAGGAGGCTGAAAAGGATGCAGAGCCTAAGCAGACATGCGGTTCATCTCCTTGGATCTCAACACTTCATGCCTCGGCAGGGTTCGATCCTTGATCCTTCACAAGTTTGAGGGATCCACATCGAACCAGGAGCTCGGGAGAAAGAGGTATGCGATTCATGCCATTCTTTTTATCTTCACCTCTAAATTTGGGTTATTCTTCCTTCTATTCACTCATTGAAAGATAAATCCATTGATAACATATTCTATTTTATCCCTTCTATTTTATCCATGTACAAAACCCCTACGATCTCATCAAAATACTGCTTTATAATATGATACAAAGCATTATGTTGGTTGTAGCACATTGGTCGTTCTTTCTTCACTACCAAATTCATCTACGCCTCCTTGTTTGGAGAGGCATTTTTATTATTGTTTACTTCTGTTTCTTTGTCCTGAGAAATGGTTTATAATTTTTGAAAATAGATGTGAAATGAAAGCACTTTTAGAGGTTGGACTATGAGCAAGTTCCATTCAATGCACATGCCAAATACAGACACTCTGCCTTAAAGAAAGTAAAGAGGGAATTTGTGCCAAAAAATCATAAGGGAAAAGCAGGCTAGATATTCTATTATAAAATAATATTAAATTCTTATGGATCAAAGGAGTTCAAGAAGAGAGATTGAATCACTGAAACAAAATCAGGGGGAATCCCTACTCTAGAAACAACTGTAGAAGTTCAGAAAGTAGAATAAATAGGAATACATAAAGTCTACCTATCCTTATAAAGTAGGGATGAGGAAGACCCAATCAACCTTTTAGGAAATTGAGGAAGCCTTCATAGAATTCTGGGGTAGGAATCTATACCTCAATTTTTAGTTGAGAATAAGGTGTCAAAAGGGGAAAAATTCATCAACAAAGCAAGAGAAAGAGAGGCACTAAAGGAAAGTGATGTTGGCTATCATCCTAGCATTCAAGAATTGCTTAAGCCAGGCCTAACTAGAGCCATCCAAGGTATCACTAAGTGAATATTCTTATGTGGAACGTTAGGGTCCCAGGCTTAAGTTTAAAAGTTAGGACTTTAGAAAGAGAAAGAAAACTGTATTTAGTGTTAATACATGAAACAAAACTTTAAAATTAAAGAGAATGTATATATTAGATGTTAAATGTAACAACCCTAGTTGCTTGTTTTACTTTGGTAAATTTGTTTGTTTTTTACATTTTCAATTTGTATTGTTTATATATATTTACATTTGTTTATATATAATCAAAATAATAGTGCTTTTGGTTTGCAGGTTAGGTGGAGGGGAATTTGAGCTTGGAGTTTTGGCCCTCAGGCCCAAATTTCAAACAAAATCTCTGATACCATGTGTAGTGGCCATATTATTAATTAACATCAATTAATTCTATCAAACATAGCAGTAAAATTCTATAATTCCTTTAATTGAGCAAAACAGTAAAATTCAAAAATTCCTTTAATTGAGCACATTCGCATATAAATTTATCAACAAATAATAAAAATTTATAGAAAAATAAAACAAATACACAATTTAAATTACCTAGGTATGATGCTAACCCTCCACTTTCCACCTGCCTTGTTGACCGTTGCTGAACTGTGTAAACACTGCCCAAATCTTGTTCCACCCTGCCAACTAGGACAACTTCCTAGATCCAGGATATCATATGGATATCCTGGCCCCCGTGCCCAAAACCTCCAGCAAACCGGTGCCTGTACTGATCCAATCCAACTACAAAACTCAACTCCCCTCTCTGCAATCCAAGAGAAACCTCTAGGAAAAAAAAATAATCCCATAGAATGATTCCCCCTTCGTAAACCTCCTTCCCCTCCATATCCTTCCTTCACTGCCTCTTGCATTTACTTCCTTACCTACGCATAGTTAATGCCCCTTATCCTTTCATTTATTATTTTATCCTTTCGTAATTAATATCTTATCCCTTTCCGTGTATGTAACCTTTTTAACAATATAATTTATTAACCCCCTTTTATTTCATTACTTAATTAATTAATGAGTTAATTAATTAATCATGAACAAGTAATTAATAATAATTAATTAGTTAAAGTTATTTAAGAAATAATGATTGTTTAGCTAACTTTTAGGACAGTTAGATTATTAAGTTAATTACAATTAATAATCCTATACATCTATTTAAGCAGGGTCGTTACAAGAGGTGCAGATGTTCTTGAAATTTATGTATCTAATATTGGATTTCAGATTTTTTTCTAGGTTTACTTTGTACTTCACATCCTTGGCCAACAACTTTCTTCCTTGTAATTGGCCTTTTCTTATTCAGACCCACATGTAAGACAAAACTTGCTCTATTATTATGCGCATTGTTTTGAAAAACAAATTTGTTACGTGACAGGAGAAGTAACCGCTTGAATGTAGTAGCTCCCATCAGACTATTTTATGATAATTGAATCGTTCTGTAATATCAGTGCCATGTGGATCTCCATAGAACAGTGTTGGAAAGTTTATTTCCTCAGTGAATTTGTCCTTGAATATACCAAGTGGACGCTGCCCCTCGCCAGGTGCGATTTCGACAATTTTGTCTTGCAAGTCATGAATGCACTGTGAATCAGTGAATCCATGGACCAATAATTCAGGAGATGTTTCAGTCTTTGATTCATCACTTGTATCAGAATCACTAGGATTTTCGAGAGTCTCTACAGATTTTCCATGTTCTTCTGCAAGAACACTGTTCCAGTTGGAATTTATACAAATGTTCTCTGCTTTGTACAGGGCCCTGGAACATAATTTCTTTAATGATTTCATAACAACATGCACATACACTTTTCTTGTCTGATACACATTTTTGTATTGCAAGCGTATTTTCAGAGCCACAATGATTGTAATTGTATTGTTAATGAATTGTGGAAACGCTTTTTGCACAACATCTAGCTGAACATGCACATTAATAATTGATCTTGTTAAGCCCATCTGGGGTCGCTTATAGCCCTAAGGTCTGACTTGAGCAAATTCAATTCGTAGAGAGACAAGTCTCTCCTCAATTTTCATATGTGCACTTACATCTTCTAGTGGTGTATTACATCTTATTCGGTCAGGGGTTGCAAACTGTGGCAATTTTCCATTTTCAAGCAATCGTTTGCATGGAAGACAAAATTTCTCACTGGAAAATGGTTTATCGTGGGCTGTCAGCCGAAGGTATTCTGCTTGCAAATCAGGCGTGAAAGACTTACTGTTTTTTGAAAAATTCATTTGTTCACAAATTGCACATGCAATGGAAGGAGTGTCTTTCATTTGTTTCATGTAGGTCTATCTTGCATTTTTTTTTCACAGGGAAGTATGGGTAGAAATTGTTTCCTTTTTTTCATGTACACCATGAACTACCACAGTTGCATGACCATTCTGGGATATGCAAGCACACATGTTTATCTTCTTTTTTGTACGAACAAATTTCTTTACATTGTCATATGTGAGTTTCTCTCTAAAAGGAAGTGTAGCAATGTATTTTTTTCTCTCGCACATAACCTTTTTCAAGTTGTGGTAACTTACTCTATGTTTCTTGCCCAAGGGAGGGATGACCTGGTGGCAATTGGGATGAATTTCATGCTCACCCAATTTCTCAGAAACTATTTTATGTTTTTTTTTCAAGGAATCTATTTGCTTATCATAAGTCAGACGAATTTGACGAATAATTTTTTCAAATTGTGATAACTTACTCTACATTTTTTGTTTAAGCCCTATATGGCCTCATCACAACTGAAATGAATTTTATGCATGTTTTTTTTGTTCAAGCCCTGCCTGCCCATATCGCAACCAGGAGGACTCTCATTTTGACTAAAAAGCATTCCACGCGTATGCAGATTTGATGTCGTTTGGGTGGCATGTACACTCAACCCTGAACTACCGATATCTCCAAGAAAAGGTTCATAATGGATATGTGTTGTATCTGTTTTCAATGACAACATGTGAATTATTCGATCGTAATTTGAATTGGTAACCCAGGAATAGACAGTGCTAGCTGGCAACACCGACCAAACATGGATCTTCACCCTGAATACCATAGACATCCATTGCAAACAGAATCTACAACCCTCCATATTCCCTTCTTCATATGGAAGCGCCATGTTCACAAGGTATTCCTGCCAACTTCCAACTGCCAACATATTTTCCACGCGATATGGGAAAAGGTGCTGATGCAAGCACCTAAAAACCTGTTCCTTGTCACCTATAATCCCATTGTAGAAGGACTGTACAGTGTAAATACGCAGTGACTGAACATCGAACTTGGCTGCTACCAAACAACAAATTGCATTAAATAGACTATCTCCATAGCTAGACACAACATTTGTTGCCAGTTGTAAACCATAGCAATCTATGCCATCCAAAATCTATTTCCATTGCGATTGAAGGTCTTTTCAAATAACGTACAAGTAGATATGAGGACCTTCTATATTGCATATGGGCATTTTTCTGTACAACAGTGGTTCATAATGGACACTGAGGGCATCGACATCATGGAACAAGATGCAATATGGATTGTCAGATGTGGTTTTGTTGAATAGTAGATATATTGTTTTTCTTGTCAATGACCATATGCCAATTGATATATTCATCCAGTTAGACAGCCACCGAATACAAAATGTATCTCCCCAAATTCCCCTATGATGTGCAGGTAGAATTGGAGATGCAAACAACCGCATCTTTGAAAAATACGTAGCCACATCATCTATTCCATGCAACTACTGAAGAAAATCATATTCGAGTTCATATTCATAGGACTGCAAAGCCTCAACATCACCATTTTAAAAACAGACCAAGAAATAATCTATCAATCAATTGCACAGCTCAGTCGACGAATACCGAAAATGCAATAGAACCTGGAATGTATCTAAAAGGAAATCCCCAATAGTATACGAGAATGCATCCAATCTAAAAAGGCCATTCCTATGAAAAACCACGTCAATGTTGTCATGTACAATGGACTGTGTATCTTTTTCATATGAATCAACATCTATTACCTCTTTCATCTTTTCAACTATCATTTTGAAGCTGTTTGCTAGATACTTTCAGTTTCTATCAAAATAGAGAAAATCACAGGCAAAAAATAAAAACTAGCAAAATAAAAAAGAAAAACAAAATAGCGCACCAGTCCTCGTATGTATCTTTAAACATTCTTCTTCTCAACTTGAATCCCCCTAGTTCCCATAGCAGATGAGAAGAAAACAGACCGACACTGGAAACTGAACCAAACAAAAGAAAGGCTGCAAAAAAATAAAACCATAACTTAACTCAATAGAAAGAAAACAGGCAGATGCAGTTTTCCAGCCCACAAAGTAGAAGCATACACTGCGTCTACACCCCACCCGATGGTTCCATCTTATGATAGCTCCCAACCACTTTTCATAAAGGCCTCTGTAGTGCAATTTTCGGAAAAACTATGGGTGCGACATCTGCCATATGAAGACACATTGTTTCCAAGAACAGAAACTAAGAGAATAGACAAAAATGGTATGGAACTGAATATTCAAAATCACCAAGAACAAGGAAACTTACCCGCCAAAAAAGGATGATAATACCTCAGTGCCCAAAAAAATGCAAACCGCAACAATTGGTCCAACAACTTGCAAATTTGAAGAACAACAAACCAACAAACAACCACGAAAAGCTCGAACTACAAGTGCAGGACCTCAACTTTGCAAAGTTGAATCAAACAAGAACCAGAATCATCGAATGAAACAAAGAACAAGGATGGAGCACAAGAGTAGGGATGTCGGCCATGAACAAAAATGTATTGCAAGGCATCTGTACAATAAACATTTAATACTGGTAGAGCTCTTAGGTAAACAATTAAGGTAGTAAAGACCATCGAAGGGTGTAGGCCTATGCAAGCATTTAAGAAAATATGCAATGTGGCAGGTCTGTTCTCTCGAAGCACGCAAAAATAAAGCACAAATCAGACATAGCAATATAGTGGAGAATGTATTAAACCCAACATAAAATGCTAAGGGGAAACATTCGAACTAATGCTGGCATTAATCCATGTTCCATGAATGCATAACAAAATTTATGATTCAAAAAGACCATATACTACCAAATACTTTGGAAATGAAAAAATATTTTACATTGGGAATAGAAAAGGTGGAAATAAGACCTCCAATCCGTTGTCCAGACAGATCTTGGAAAACATGATACTTTTTATTATATAAAAATCGATATTTTCACTTCCCTTGTTCCAACAATAGACAATAGCGAAATATTTATGGTTAATGCACAAACTAATGCTAGTTCAATGATTTATCGATCGCTAGAGTCCCTCTATTCCTATGGCAAGGACTAATAACGTGCTTCATAGTACGACCATCGTTTTTCATTGGTTTCTCACATTTTTTTGTGTCCATGTCGACTGAACACTTGTCACCCTTTGATTGGTGTCAAATTGAAGTCAATATTGGAGCATTAAATTGTCACCAACCTGTAACGAATTACTCAAAACAACTTCAATTTTATATTGGTGAGTTACGAAGGCATCGATGGTGGTATTGTGAACTACTCTTTATCCTCAAAAATTGATATATGCATGCAATGCGTATTTGGTATTTTTTAGAATTTTCGAGGTCCAGTACTTCATTAAATATATATACTTTAAACGCTTGTAATCAATGATAACCATTGATCATGATCTCCTATTCTCCATTATATATTGGGTCACATTGACTTGGAAAACATGTGCATTTAACTCATCAATGCATGATTTGATGCTTCGTTCTTTGACCTATTTTCATTGCCACCTATATAGTTTCTTAACAAATTATTTCATCCTAAATTTTAGTGCTTGATCACTTACTTTCACACTCTTGGCATGGATTTCAAGAAGTATTAAAAAATGACTACACCATATCCTATGATGATATATATGTTGATATATATACCATTAGTTAAGAGGACTCATCCTCCGATCCTAAATTTTCCTACATCTCATGGTGGTCGATGATAGTCGTCGCATAGTGCAGGCCCATGGTCATGAAGCTCCTATGACATGCTCTTGTAGGTTTAGGGGCACCTCAAGTTATCATGTTGGGAAAGTCCTTGGGTCAATCCCTTCAACTTATATTGGGGATATCTTAGTTTCCAACCACATGGGGCAAATCTTGTAGGATAATCCTCCTCATCACTTACTAGGTAGCATCTATTTTTGGGACAATGTAGTTGGTCATATTGCTCCTATATTTGCATCACTATAAGTTTTTATTAGACATTACATTCCAAAAAAAGTATTATATATCTCTAAAAATTTAAAAATTACATATTATTAAAAATACTAAAAATTAAAAGATATTGAAAAATATTTTAAAAATACTTACCTAAGGGGCCACACTACTCATTGTGTTGTAATGGGAGGTCTGGGTCCTGTCTAAATTATAACTTGGCATAGGGATAGTCTTGGTCCTTGGATGTAGACCATTTTCTTAGACCATTAATTGAAAAACTATATTGTAAATGGGTTTGTCACTAGACACCCCCCCAAAATATGCATCAGTTCGGTCCACTTTACCATCTTTGGCTCGAGGACCGATAGGTCGAAATGATACATGTCATAATAGTTTTAATATCCCCACTATAATCCCTAGTTTAATTAATGCTAATGTAGATATAATGTGTGGCTACAGCCAAAGCGATGCAATATGTGAATTGTATTTCCTTGTTTTATTAATAAAAATGTGATGTCGGTTGCTAAAGGGATATGGAAAAGAGATGGGAGATGAATTAATCCACAAGAGTGGGGAGTGTCTAGGATAATGGGCAGGAGGGTTCAAAGGGGGAAATTACCCATGCATATTGATTTAACCCATTTTTTCCTAAATTTGTTATTTTCATATGAGCCTTCCAATTTCTGATTGAGAGTTCCCAAAGCCAATCATTGAATACATGTAATAGGGTGGGTGTGAGTGGTCACATCCCAAAGTTATTGGGAACATGGGGGTTGAGTACAATCAGCTTGGGGAAGAGTGTGAGTGAAGAAAGGAAAGCCAAAGAGAGAAAATATGTATGGATTGGGACAACATATTTTTACAGTCAAGTTTTTGGCATGAGAGTAAGAAAATAGAAAGAAAAATAGAGCTTGAAGTTGCTACAACCATGGAGGGAAAATTCTAAAGCAAGTTGGAGCGTAATTGGAGAGAATTGGAGCTAGGGTTGTCAGGCCTGAAGACTGAACTCCTATGGGATTTGCACTGAGACAACAAGTGGTTGTTGTTGGTTTTGTTGATAGTTTTCCTAGCAACAATCTCCCTTGAGTTCCTAGATGAGAGATTTCTAGCTGCATGTGCCAGAGAGACCCTGATAAACAAATGGGATGCTCGAGGGACTAATATCAGTGAAGGGGTACATTCCTTGGGTTGGACAAGTCAAGAGAAGAGAGAGATGGTTTAAAATCGGGATAGTTTTAGGACAATATCAGTTGGTTTGAGAGTTTTATGAGTTGTGACTGGACTATGAGAGACCACCCTCTTTTTTGTATTGCTAGCCTCAGATCGCAGGTGACTGGCTGTTGAGATTTGGAACAATCAGTCTATGGTTGGGTGGAACATTCGTCCCAAGAAGTTGATTGCACAATTGTTGTGAAACGATAAGTGTTTGATCTTGTTGTTGTGTTAAATTATGTCTTTAATTGATTTGCATGAACTCTGTGTAAATGAAAATGATTTCTATGTTGTTGTAATGAGTTGTTTGGAATGTTGATTATTAACATGTTGTATATGATTCTATTTTATGGTTGTAGACAATAATTAAATTTGTTTTAATATGTAGCTGAAAGCTACAAGAAATGGGATAACAATAAAATAGTTAATTAGTTAGCAGGAATTTCATTTTTAAGAGTATTTCACACCATAATGTCACTTAGATGGGTTGGGGATGTTACATTATGGTATTAGATCTTCTAGTTCAAACACTAGGCTTGTATGGGCCAAGATGGTTGTGAATTCGTCGAATTTTTTGTTGCACATTTTGTCTGTGACCGATTTGGGGGAAAGAAAAAGATTTTATGGAGAAATCCTCAATTTCGTGAGTGAAATATGAGTTTCAATAACTTCATATGGTTTGAGAGCGCTAATGGAGTAGAGAAGTGGAGTTGTAGATCATAATTTTACCTGGAATGGTCTAAATTCGAGTTTTAATGGCTACCTGTAGAGTTACAGGAAGTTTGGAGAATCGATGGTTGAGATCATGTTTGATCTCATGATTGACGGTTGAGATTCATCATGATAAATTTTAAAAAATTCCCAAGGACTCAACCATTTGAAAGGTTTATGGGATTGACAACTAGGATTAAATCGGTGGTTGTGAAAGGGAGCCAAACCATTTTCTTGTCCAAGTGACCTCAGGATCAAGTCCATGGGCTTAACCAAATCTTGGATAACATTTAAGAGTGTATCCCTTTGGGGCTTTTCAAATTTCCATAGTCCTTGAACCATGCACTACGCTCAAAGGAAGCTAAGCCTTCTAAGCTTCGGGACTTCGGAGGTCTGGAGCTCTGAGATGTTAGAACTTCACAACACTCTAGTCTTATCGAAGGAAACTCATTGACATGGTTACTAGGGAGTTTGACCAATAACTAGCGGTATCCTATCCATTGTTGTGGGATCTACCCTATCATTAAACCCTGACAAGATTTTTACTTGCGAAGTAATGTGGGTTGTAGAACTGAGGATCTTTAGAATCCTTCCTGATTGTTGGATATACACTATGGTCAAATTCAATGTTGACCACTCCAAGAATAAAAAAGTGTTAAATCATTGGAATCCTCTAATGTCAAAGTTGTGAATTAATGTGGGTCGTAGATCTAAGGATCCTTCGAGACCCTTCTCGACCGTTAGATCAATTATATTGGAAGGATAGAGTAAGCGGTACCACCAACCTACAACAAGCAGTAATCCCTGCTTTATGACCTATTCAATAGGTAAACCTTTCGGAATTAAATGGGTTAAGACCTATAAGGGACGTGAAGTCACGAAGTAACATGAGTCGTAGATCTAAGGATCCTTCGGGGCCCTTCCTGGCCGTCATATGCAAGTTATGGTCATTCGACATTGATCCACTCCAGGCACAAAAGAGTTAGAAATGATCAGAATCCTCGAACACCTAAATCACAAACCAACACGAGTATTTGATTGAGGGACCATTGGGAAACTTTCTCAATCATCCGATCAACTAGTGGAAGGATAGCTAAACAATTTGGTGAAGTATTACTCCAGGAAATGTAAGAAATAAGGGGTAAGAATATCCTGAAGCGTGAAGTGTCGAAGGTCGGAACAAACAAAGATTTTCAAATAGACATGAATGGAATCAACATGAAGGTATATGTAAACATAATACAGTTGATTTCATATGACTGTCTAATTGGCATGGATTGGTTGGAGAAACATCATGCTTTCCTAGACTGTTACAACAAGATAATCACATGTCTTGATGAGGAAGGGAAGAAAGGCAAGGTTCAAGGCATTCCAAGAGTTGTGGTTGTTAGAGAGATTTAAACCATGCAGTTGAAGAAGAGTTTCAGGAAAGGATGTCAAATGTTTGTAGCCCATATGGAGGAGGAATCCAAAGATAAAGTGGAAAGCATTGAAGACCATCCGATCTTGAGGGATTTTGAAGATGTTTTTTGAGAAATTCCAGGATTACCACCAAAGAGAGACATTGATTTCTCTATTGATTTAGTACCAGGATTTTCCCCAGTGTCTAAGACACCATACAGAATGGGTACACGAGAATTCAAATAGTTATATATGCAGCTTGAAGAGTTGTTAAAAAAAGGGTATATACGCCCTAGTGTATCACCTTGGGGAGCCCCAGTTCTTTTTGTGAAGAAAAAGGATGGAACCTTAAAGTTGTGTATTGATTTCAGGCAACTTAATAAGGTTACCATTAAGAATAAGTACCCTTTTCCCGGAATTGATGATTTGTTTGATCAACTAAAAGGTGCAAGAATCTTATCAAAGATTGACTTGAGATCAAGATATTATCAAGTAAGGATAAAGGAAGAATACATCAACAAGACAACATTCCGAACAAGATATGGGCATTATGAATTCACATTATTTCCATTTGGGCTATCAAATTCCCCAACAATTTTTATGTGTCTGATGAATGGAGTGTCCAGGGAATACCTAGACAAGTTTGTGATTTTTTTATTAGATGATATACTCTTCTATTCTAAATCAGAAGACGAACATGAGAAAAATTTAATAATGGTGTTGCAAGTTTTAATAGAGCACAGATTATATGTTGAGCTAAGTAAATGCATATTTTACCAAAAGAAGATTCACTACTTGGGGCATATAATATCAACGACAAGGATAGAAGTTGATCCTGAGAAGATAGAGGCCATTAGAGGATGGCCAATGCCAAAGAATGTGATATAGGTCAGATCATTCATGGGTATTTCTGGTTATTACTGAAGATTCATAAAAGGGTTCTCAAAGATTGCAAGTCCAATCACTTCTTTGCAAAAGAAGGGAGTGAAGTTCAAATGGAATTCCAAGTGTGAAGAGAGTTTTCAACAATTGAAGGGAATATTGACAAGTGCACTAATATTGAATATTGTAGATCCAAAATAATATTTTTTTGTGTGCAGCGATGCATGCAAGGAAGGACTCCGTGGAGTTCTTAGTCAAAGGGATCATGTGGTATACTATGAGTCCATAAAATTAAAAGAGCATGAGAGGAATTATGCTACACATGAATTGGAGTTAGCATCGATTGTACATGCATTAAAAATGTGGAGGCATTACCTTATTGGTGAGAAATTCGAGCCAAGGACAGACCACTGTGAGATGAAGCATTTGTTTGGACATCCAACACTAAATGTTAGGAAAACTAGATGGCTATAATTTCTAAGTGAATATGACTTCGAAATTAAGCACATAATGGGAAAGGAAAATCAAGTGGCCGATGCACTCAACATGAGAGTTCATGAAGTGCATATTGCAGCCATTAGCATGCACATGACATATATGAAAGACAAAATTGTTACAACAGAAAATTTAGATCAAAATTATTTAAAAGTAAAAGAGACATTACAACAAGGTAATTTTCAGCAGAAATTTAATTATTATGAGCTAAAAGAAGATGGAATTCTCATTACAAAGGTAGGGTGTATGTGCCGAATTCCAGGGAGATGAAAAATGAAATGTTGAAGAAGATGCACAATATTCCATATGCAAGGCACCCAAGATATAAGAAAACAATTGCAGCCATAAGAAGCCAAAATTTTTGGCCAAGAATGAAGAAAGAAGTGGCTAATTACATATCTAGATGTCTAGAATGCCAAATGGTAAAGACAAAACATAGACACCTAACAGGTTTGCTACAGCCATTTCCCATTCCAGAATGGAAGTGGGAAGTAGTTACAGTTGATTTTATTACTAAGATACCCAGAACAGTGAAGCAACATGATTCCATCATGGTGGTGGTGGATAAGTTGACTAAAACAACACATTTTGTTTCAGTAAAGACTACACACAAGGCAACAAATATTGCAAAAATTTATATGAGAGAAGTTGCTAGGATACATCGAGTGCCTAAGGCAATAGTTTCAGACAAAGATCCAAAGTTTACTTCTAATTTTTGGAAGGGGTTGTTCAAGGGATTTGGGACAAATTTAAATCTTAGTACAACATATCATCCAGAGTTAAATGGGAAAACAAAAAGGACTAACATGATAATTGAGGACATTCTTAGAATGTATGTGATAGATCAACCATCAAAGTGGGAATATTATATTCATTTAGTTGAATTTTCCTACAACAATGGGTATCATGCCTTATTGAAAATGAGTCCATTTGAGACATTGTATGGAAGAAAATGTAACACACGAGTGAGTTGGGATAATCCAGCAGACAGAGCAGTTGTTGGGCTAAAATTGTTAAAAGAAATGGAATATTATATGGAAAAGATAAAGCAAAATTTGAAGGTTTCCTAGGATAGGAAGAAAAGTTATGTAGGAAGGAACAAAGTTTTTAGAGATTTCAAAGTGGGAGAACATGTGTTTTTGAAAGTGAAATCAAAGAGACATTCGCTAAGATTAGGAAGCTGCCTAAAATTGGAAACAAGATATTGTGGGCCTTTTGAAATATTAGAAAAGATAGGACCAGTTGCATACATGTTAGCTTTTCCTACATACATGAGAGTGCATAATGCATTTCATGTGTCATTTTTAAAGAAATATTTTCCTAATACTAACCACATAATTTATTGGAATGTGATCCAGGTGGAGCATGAAGGGGATTTCAGGTGGAACCAGTGCGCATCCTGGACCAGAAATTCAAAGTGTTCAGGAATAAATCCATAGGGATGGTAAAGGTTCAATGGACTTGCTACAGTCCTGAATATGCTACATGGGAGCATGAGGAAAACATGTAGGAATAATACCCATAAAGTTTTTATAGTTTTGAAGAAACATAATGCAAGACTCCATTTTGAGCAGCTCAAATTATGAAGCCACATCTTAGAGTCTTGGCCAACTGCGTTGGGGAACTTGATAAAAGAATGGATCATTCCTCAAGTTATATTTGATAAATGGATGGTACATCCCTTGGTTTAACTCTGATAAAATAATGGTGCATTCCTTGAGTTGACGAGTTGAGAGGAACATGAGATTTTGGTTGGATCTGCTATTGGAATTGTTAAATTGCATGATTTTATTTCTATGTATTGTGATGTAAATTTGCATATATGTATATCGGCATAGAGTGTTGCATAGAGGATGACACGCAATTGTAGGGAGGGGGAATGAAACATCCCCACCATAATCTCTAGTTTAATTAATGCTTATGTATATATAATGTGTGGATACGACCAAAGTGATGTAATATGTGAATTGTATTTCCTTGTTTTATTAATAAAAATGTGATTCCAAATGTTAAAGGGACATGGACAAGATATGGGGGATGAATTAATCCACAAGAGTGGGGAGTGTCTAGGATAATCGCCAATAGGGGTCCAAGGGGGAAATTACCCATGTATATTGATTTAACCCATTTTTTCCTAAATTTTCTAATTGCATATGAACCTTCCCATTTCTAATTGAGTATTCCCAAATCCAATCATTGAATACATGTAAGAGGGTGGATGTGAGTGGTCACATACCAAAGTTATCAGGCACATGGGGTTTGAGTACTATTAGCTTGGGGAAAAGTGTGGGTCAAGAAAGGAAATCCAAAGAGAGGAAATTTGTATGGATTGGGACAATATATTTTTACTGTCAAGTTTTAGGCATGAGAGCAAGAAAAGAGAAAGAAAAATAGAGTTTGAAGTGGTTGCAACCATGGAGGGATAATTCTAGAGAAATTTGGAGATAATTGGAGCTGGAAAACTGAAGAGCTAGGTTGTTAGGCTTGAAGAGTGAACTCCTATGGGAGTTTCACTAAAATAACAAGTGGTTCTTGTTGGTTTTGCTGATAGTTTTCCTAGTAGCAATTTCCCTTAAGTTTCAAGCAGAGATATTCCTAGCTTCTTGTGTCAGAGAGACCCTGATAAAAAAATCGGATGCCCGAGGGAATGAAATCATTGAAGGAGTACATTCCTTGTGTTGGACATGTCAAGAGGAAGAGAGCTGGTGGAAAATCGAGATAGTTGTAGGAGAATATCAGTTGGGTTGAGAGTTTTATGAGCTGTGAGTGGACTCTGAGAGACTACCCTCTTTTGTGGTTTGCTAACCTCAGCTCGGGGGTGAATGAATTTTGAGATTTGGAACAGTCAGTCTATGTTTGGGTGGAACGTTTTTCCCAAGCAACTGGTTGCACAACTGTTGTGAAAAGATAAGTGTTTTATCTTGTTGTTGTGTTAAATTATGTCTTTAATTGTTGTGCATGAACTCTGTATAAATGATAATGATTTATATTTTGTTGCAATGATTTGTTTAGCTGCATGTCATTTTGATTATTATCATGCTATATATGCTTCTATTTTATGGTTGTAGACAGTAGCTAAATCTGTTTTAATTTGTAGCTGAAAGCTACAAGAAATGGCTAACCATAAAATAGTTAATTAGTTAGCGAATATTTATTTTTTAAGAGTATTCTACACCGTAATGTCACTCAGATGGGTTGGGTATGTTACAGTAGTCATGGGAGCCTCTTAAAGAAAAATAATCACAAAATGATCCCAAACCCAAACATGTGGATATCACCACAATTGAAAGTAGTTAACTTAGATTTTATTGTAGCCTAGTAGTATAGTACACAATTCAATGACCATTGGATCAAGACATAAACCCTATAGTGCATTGCAAGTGCCAAGGGATCTAGAAATGCAAGTGAAGGTTAACACTATAGTTTTCAAGCTCAGGTTAATGATGTCATCAATAGGGACCTAGTTTATTTTCTTATCCATCTTGAATTAACAATGCATATCAATATAATTAGTAACATAATGGACACCATCACTCCATCCTCCTTTCACAATTGTCGATAACCATCATTAAGATGATTCGGTAAGAAAGTAGATATATTCAACTTCAATGGGAAATATTTTTTCCTCATTATTGAAAACCTCACGATCAACATCCCATAATTCAATGGCTCCTCATGTTCACACATTTGAAGAATTTGAGGAGACAATAATTCCTCAAGGAATCTATGGTTTCTTGATTGTGTAAGGCTTCCAAGTGTGCAAACTTATGCTTTCTCTATTTCAATATAATAGGATTCATTTTCCCTACATTTAGAATGATCCAACTAGAGGTCAGATATGGGTTGAAAGTTATAATTTTCTAGAAGCAACTGCGGGTCCATTTGGAAATAGATGTAATCGACCACGATATTTTTTTTGCACTATTGTGGTTAGGGAATTATGTCTGTGATTGTGCATATAGATAGTATGATTGTGTATAATAGGTCCCAAATAGAGTTTGGGATCACCCTAAAAGATAAAAAAAAAAATCAAAAGTAAATGGATAAAAACAACTAGCTAAGATTGTTGAATTACATAGCATTGAAAATTTCAAATTTGAACTATGGAATTGGCCGAAATTTGTAGTTGAAATAATGGTTGAAATGGTTTTTACACTCCACAAGTTGAATTTCTAAAAAATATTGGTAAAAATGAAATGTTTTCACCCTATTTATTCACTTCTTAATACCCTTTTAACCATTTTCAATGTTATTTCGGTATTTTTCCATCGTTTAGGTTGCATTTAATTATCACATGGGAGGTTTGGTTGTCTTTTTGTAGATTGTAGGTTTGGTTTTATGACATCAAAATTTTAGACTATGAGACATAATTTTATGAACTAGAATTTAGGAATAGGTTTCTTGACTTTGCATTTTTCACTTTATGTCTAGCTTTTGTAGTTTTGGCCTTAGGGTCAATCTCGCCAAAGTTGTGATAGTTATCCCATCTTTACCTTTATATGTTATAATCATGCGATAGTTCCTACCTTACATGGGTGTTGTAGTTAGTACCTTGCTACCATTTGGCACCCATGTTGAGTTATCTGCATAGGCTTGGGAGCCCTGTTAGTCTCTCAATGACTTTGAGCAGAATTAGCAGAATTTTCTACCTCATCTTTTTATGGCCATTACTTATGGGCTCCTTCTTTTGTGCACTTGCATTTTCTTATTGATGTTTGTGATTTTGAACTTATGCACATGTAAAAGATTCATAAAAAGAGATGGATTTGAATTAAATACCTTGGGCATAGTCACATTTTTACTTAACACTCCACCTAGGATATTATATGTTACCATTACCACATTACAACAATGGTACCATGGAGAACTAGTTTGTACTTCACACAGTTTCAAACGTTATCCTTGTATGTATTGAGACATGGATCCACATACTATTTTTTTCATGGCTATGATCTATTTGAGTTGACATAGATTAATAGTTTATTTATCATAGTTATATAATTTTTTCATGGTTCCACAATTTAATTTGATTTGGCATCAATTCTTATTTTACTTTTGAACATGGGTATGCCCACCTTAGGGAAGAGAGTATATGATACATTTTTGTGTGTTTGAAAGTGTTTTTTCAAATCTCGTCTGCTCAGAATTTCACTCTCGTTCATGTGTTAGATCCTCTTGTATCCAGTATAGCCATTATAATATATTTTGTCCATTAAATAATATTTTTTCCTAACAAACTATGGGGCATACATTATAACATATTTGATCACCTTATGTCTAGAGATTTGATTTCAACCTTTCATTATGCTTTTCTTGATTCACACATACACTTATCATGCTTATTTAACATGACCACATGTTGTATTCCATCAGCTAGCGGTTGACCACATGTTGTATTCCAAAAAATTCAGTTGACCTCATGTTGTCTCTAAGCAACTAGCAGTCTCCTACAAATTACCTCAAAAAAACATAAAAAATGCTTTAGAGGGATAGGGATGCAATGTGATTTGTCTAACCTCATGATTTAGAGACCAAGAACCTTATTAGAAAAAGTAATAATAAATTTATGCATTGTTTGTAAAATAGTAAGATAATATGCACTAATGCATTGAAAAAATATCAATTAGGTATTATTCCTTAGCACAATGTAAAACTTGAAAGATAACTTTTACCTATGTTGTATTTATTGACCATAACTAGAGAGTCCCATAAAAGTAAGAACCAAAGACACAAGATATGGGACTAATCATTTATTTCACATATTAGTATGGATAAAAGGAATAAATTGAAGTGTTGTAAGTATGAAAATTGTGCAATGATTTTGTATGGTCACATATATGTAAAGAGATAGGTGTGAGGCTAGACATGCTAATAAATTAGGAATAAAATAAGTCAATTATGAGGTGGAGATGTTAAGATATAAATATAATTTTAGTTGTAAAAATATGGGAGAATTTTCATAGTAGTGGATTGATTTAGCAAAAGTACTTGTTAATGATCAATATATTATACATATGATACATTTTAATATATCTATTAATTTTAGAGCTTTAGGGTTTTTTATAAATTTTATAAGTTGTTATATTTTGGGCCTTCTTAATGTCCTTACCCGTTCAATAATGCAAAGTGTTTATATTCTATATTTTGCTTATATTTTAAAGGCTTTTACTCTTTTTTCTAAGTCTAACCTTGAAGTGAGGAAGGCATGCCCCTATTTCTCATAGTACTTTCTTCTTTTGAGGTTTGATACTTTCTTGAACCCATTATATTAAATTTAGGGAGCTACAGACGATTCAATTTTAGGAAATAGTTCATTTCAAAGTTCCCTTACTTATGATTAAAGTGAACTCAAATCAAATTTTCATGTAATTTATCCTTTTCACATGAATATAATAATTTACATTGAAAATAATGTTCTTTGGTAACCTTTTTTTCATGGATCCACCTTGTCGAATAATATTGACTAGAAAAATATTCAATTGTTTGTGTTGTGTGCAATTTGTGACAAGCGTAAACAAACTACACTAAATTTATGATTGTGTATAAAGCACATACTATAAAGGGTTATGGAATTAGAAACCCTAACTCCAAGCTATGTTTACCATTCTCAAGCTCACATTATTCATGAAAATAAATGATAAACCATAACATGAACATGAGATTATAAAGAATGAAATGATATCTCCATACCAAATAGATAGGCCAAAGATACACTTGGTGAAGACTTGTGGGATCTAAATCCCCCATGTTTGTATGGACCCTTGAATTCCTTGGTGTATGTATGATCCCCTCCTTAGTGTGTGAGAAAGTGTTAATCCCTAGAAAATGCCCCATCTTAAGTATAAAACTCCTTATTAAGCCCTAGATATTGAATAATTACATTTATAGTGTTATATTAGTAGGTCGGTTAGAACCCTTCATTGTACCCTTTCATTATAATTGTACCCTTTGTCTCCTATATATATACCAAGGAGACCTAGTATTAGGATCATCTTATCTCATCTTGCACATTGAATATATTGTAAACGAAGGTTTCCCGCTTGAAGTTGAATAATATTCATTGATTTTTTATAATTTTAAAGGTGTTGGTTCATAACATTTGGTTTCAGAGCATCTATCCTAGGGTTTTTCTTATTTAAGAGAGTCATCTTGGAATTTTCATTATAATTTTTTTTGGGATGCTTCAAGCAAAAAAAAATCGAGGTTAATCAGGAGACATATCATAGTATTTCTAGTAAAATTTTTAGTTTAGGATTCGGTACACTTTCAGAGATATATCCTACGAAAGTTAGGGTTTGTGACTAATCTTGAAATTAGTCTCAAATGAGTCATATTTATTTTTAATATAAAAAAATTTCTCTGAAGTTTTAGACTCTAAAATTTTCAAAATCCTAAGAAGACATAGTGAATTATACATGGAACCATTTTCAGATTTTTAATCATTATAATTTGTAAGATATATCTTGTGGAAGTTGGGGTTGTTTACTAATATTGAAATTATTCTTAAATGAGACATTTTGGTATTTTTTCTATAACTTTTTATCAATGAAGGTTCATATTATGAAATTTTCAGGAGTTTAAGAAGCCATATTAGTGGACTACATGTCGAAATTTAAGATTCATAACGTTTCAAAGTTCATATATATATATCAGGACAAACCTAGCTATCCAAACATAATCCAAATTAGGGTTTAAAAGGTACGTAACTTACAATTGGCATAAATTCTGATTGGAAGATATATTTTTGGTGATTCAAAATTGTGAAAAAAGAGGAAAAAGAGGATAATTATTATTTTCTCACGCGGCTCTAAAGGATCTTCCAAAATTCACATCACTGGATAAACCTCTAGAGAGATCAACCATGACTCAAGAAGAAATATATTAATTTTTTCACCAAGTTGAAAAGGTGGAAAAGAAGATGAATGAAAATCAGGAACATATGAAAAAAAATATGACTGAAATCGGGAACATATGGAAAATAGTATGGAAGAATTATAAAATTCCATGTATGACATTTTCTTACATACTCTAGATAAGAGAATCCCTTAAGGAGATAACAATATGCAAGGAAATCATAAAAATGTAGAAGAAATAAATATTGAGTCATAGGATCATGATTATTCATCACTTCAAGATCCACGTCATTGAGGCTTCAATGTGGCTTTGAGGAACTACTTCATTATGAAGATCGATATGATGAATTTTGATGATAAATATCCTATAACATGGATACTTGTTGGCATGCAGGGGGAATACTTGAGGTTAATAAGTCAAATAACAACAAAACCCTTAGCTAATGGCGTTTTCGGCATCACCTGCAGAGAAAGTGAAGTCTCACCCAAGGAATCTAGAGGGGCTACAAGAACCAATGTTCTATAGTGTTGAGGGGAAGTGAGGAATCATTCAAATCCTTTACTTACATTCACAGTTCTCATATTTAATAGTTATTTGATTATGAAACATAATCTATGTGCAACATTACAATATCATACATGATCCATTTATTCAACATAAACTGGAAAAAAACATAAATTGCAACCACATCATAACACACAGATTTATTTCGTTCACCTAACTTGGGCTACGTCCACAACGATTGGATTCTTATATTATTCATTAATATATTTCCTACAACTATGCACTGCGCTACAAAATATGCAATAGTAATATCATCCCAAACCTTCCTAGTCATTTCTACTGCAGTGTGAGTCACTCCTCAGTCATACTACATATTTCTTCCTTTGCTTGACTCCCTTACCAAAAATCATTCACAACACACATATAGATCACCCACACATACCACCTCACTATTTCCTTTCTTACATATTTATACATACCAATAGGACTAGGCCTATTACCAAAGTGGACAAAGTGTCCCCCAAAACCCGTTACAAAAGTAGACAAAATGTCCCCCAAAACCCATTAAAAAAGTGGAAAAAATGTTCCCTAAATCTACGGTTTATAATTGTTTTCTTCCTTCTGCGTGCTGCTCCCTCACGCATCCTTTTGTAGAGCTCTTTGATTCCTTGAAGGAATATTCTTCCATCATGCACTTTGGTCCATATTCTAACTATCTTTTACCCTTTGATCTCCTTTTTCCATAGATCCCATAACTTATCCAAAATGCCTCTCCAATGGGCCCACAACACTCACTTGTGGCTCATCCTGAGCCACTTAGGCCTGCTTCCAGTGTGTCTAAGGTCGCCTTCGATGTTGTGGGTGTTGTACTACCAAAATTTTCATGCAGTCTACGTGATGCTTGCTAACTCAAGATGTTCTCTTCGGATAATCATGGAGTTGAATAAGCGTGGAACTCCTTCCTAGCTTCCCTCTTTAATTTGGGTAGATAGTTTTCTTGTTTCTCGAGTATCATAACTATCACCATACCTAGGTTCTTGTGCATAAATTTATATTTCCACATTCTTCATGTTCGTGTGTTCCTTCATGATGCGTCGCTAGTTCATTTTTCTTCTATCATGCTTTTGTGTTGCCTTTTGTTCTGTGCAGTTCGATTCTGGGACATTTTATTAGACTGGGGTCGATTACTACCATTCACGGTACTTCCTATTGCACCGATGTTGCGACCTACTTACAACTTTGTACATTGGGTTTAGGTGGTGCAATTATCCTCTGATGTACCCTACTCGGCTCCTCTACCATCCGTTCTTTCTTTGTACTATGCTGAGATTATTATTATTATTTTCATTGTGGTTCATAGCGCAAGCTCACTACATCCATAGTAATCCCCCCCAAAATCCAAAGAATATAGGAGGGTCAAGTACTTCAAGAATAATTGGCTCACAAAGAGTATCATGTTGTATAGATGAGACTTGAACCTGCGTGGGGAGGAGAAAAATCCCCACCCAAACCAATTGAGCTACAACCACTTGACAAAACTATGGTGAGATTCTATCTGACACTCATCTCTTATTCGTATCTCAACTGGACATGAACCAATGACTTACCATTGATTCTTATTTTATAGTAAGTTGACCCTATGCATCGCTACTTGCAATCTCATTTGAGTGAACTTATACTCATGTCCCGCAACAATACTATCTCTTTTGGCATATTCCGGTCCAAATCAACCATCCTGTATGAATCTTTGTCACACTCATTCTTGCCATCTTTCGATTGAAGTCAATTTTGAATGATTTTCCTGTCATTTTTAATTATTACTACACACTTGATAAAATACTTGTATACTACATTGCCAACTATAATTTCCTTTCATGCCTAAACTCTCTATCCAATCCACTAATGGTTTCTTTTATTGTTCCATTACGTTGTATCTTCGGTGGATTTTCCATTTGATTTGGCAATTAGTCTAGATATCCCGCGTTTAATGGCACATGACACCAATACTTCACTTTCATGATAACTCTTTATTGCACGTCCCATCATGTGGTGTGTTGAAGGATTATTAGGTGTCATCTGCACAGTCACATCTCTCTATGCTATCACTCCCATTTGTATTTCCCTCTACATATTTTTCTCTTATTTGTGATAGTTTCTTGCTTCCCCTCTTTATAGATAACTAAAAATTCTTTACCGCGTCAATGTCTGACCCCTTATGTTTCATACTTGGTCCTATTTTTCTTTCTTTTTCTATATTTTTCTATCTTTTCCTTCCTATAGTACACTATGATACAATTTTAAACTACGCAACACCTCTAGTGCACAGAAGGATGACCATCCTTATACATTTTTAGCTAGATCCCATTCACTAGTCCTTCGATGACTTGTTCATCCAAATTCTCTACCTAAGAAACACCTGTGTTAGTCACATGTATGATCACATATGGTCCTAAACAATGTGTCCTAAACTTTCTTGGGTGTTGTAAGAACTTGTTGTCGTAGAGAAGTACTAGATCCCCTATCTGAAACTTTTTTTTCTTGATGTGTCTATCATGCCATGCATTTCTTGTGGCTTATGTAATTACTGATGGAAACCTGCGATAAATCGATCTTCCTCTAGTATTAATAATTGTGATATCATTTCTTCTGTTGTGTTAGAATCTGTAAGATATATCATTGTTGTAATGCACATAATTGGTTTAATAAATTCCATGGGCATGACTCCTTCTTCACTGAATGATAACTTTAAGGGTATCTATCCTATAAAATTCTTTCTTGTAGTCTGTAATCCCATATTATTGTAGGGATCCTTAAACCTCGGTCATCTCTCCCTATGTTAGACACCTAGGTCAGTGCATTTTCCAGTATCTTATTGAAGGCCTCCACAATTTTGGGTGATATGGGGTGCTCTTCCGATGTTGTATCTAGAACTATTATGTTAGTGTTGCAATTGTCTTGTTCAAAAAGTGAGTCCCCTGGTCACTCATAATTATTTTAGGACACCCAAACCTTGTAACTATGTTCTCAAACAAGAATCGTTTTGTTGTCTCTATGCTGCAATCCATAACTAGTTTTGCTTCTACCAATATTTTCAAGTAGTCTGTCACGGTAATTATGTATCTAGATCTTGTTCTTCTTGTTGGTGAGTTAATTGGTATGACAAAATCCACTTCCCATTTTTCAAATGCTTGTAAGGTAACTTGCGATTCAAGGGCATATTATCCCTTCACGATGGTCTTCCTACTCTTTGACAAACATTGCAGGTCTGGCAATATTCCTTTGCATCCTTATGGAGGGTAGGCTACCATAGCCTTGTGCACAAGATCTTATGCATTGTATCCTTTCCTGCGTAATGTCCTCTTACAATTCCATCATGTGAATTTTCCAAAATCATGGGTCTTTCATGTTCTAGCACACATCGTCGTAGTATCCCATCAATGCCTAACTTATATAAGTTTCCTGTGATCAACTGGTAATTGGTTGATCTCATCACTAGTTGTTTCTTTTGGACTACTATCGTATCATACAAAGCCACTCATGTGATTAATTATTGTAAAATTTCATCAAATTGATCATCTACCATCTTGAATGAAAAAAATTGCACATCTGGTAGGCTATCATCTAGGTTACCTTCATCCTCTCTTGTTAGAATTCATGACAAATGGTTTGGTCTTGCATTCAGTTTTCCTGGATTCACGA
>JASDQU010687605.1:48332-67847 GCA_032191745.1 Picea mariana
TCACATAGCCTGTAGATTCAAAACAACCCACATGCATGGATAGTAATTCTCAAGACAATCCACACACACGAAGTACTCCTGAAATGAGTAACTCAACCCAGCAAGAGGAAGAACATTTATTCCATGAAATGCCTTACGCTCTTCCCCACGAGGAGTTGAACTAGTTCAGAAGAATCACAAGAGATTATGCCCGAGAAATTGGAGCACTACCCTTAGCTCCGTTACTTCCTTGTAGAAAACAAGTAAGCAGACCCGTGGTCAACACCCTGTTGATGGGCGAAATTGACCACTCGTCAAATGGAGGAGTGAATCTGGTCTGAGGTTGTCTATTTAACCCAAGCCATTTTGATTAATCCACTCTGACGGGTTTAGAAGCTCCGTTGGTCGATCTAAGTCCTAAGAAAGTGAAAAACAAAACTAAAGAAGATAAAATAACTTGATGAATAACACTCGCTGAAAACTATATACAGATCTAATATATATTCACAGTTTACTAACTAATATTTATAACATAAGCCTACTTATTATATGTATAATATATATAAATGAATTTATTTCTAATATATATATAACATTTACAAAATGCAAATTTTAATCTAAAATCTGCAAAAATCGAATATGGATTGATTTATTAAACAACAACAAAGATATCATTCAATCTTTTTGATTTATTTTCTTATAATGTTTGTGAACAAGAAATGGAATAACAAACTGTCTAATTGAAAACAAAGATAACAAACAGTAGAAAATGTTTAGACTGCAGGAAATTTTTGTATTAATTAAACTAATGAAATAAAACTAACAAACTGACTTGTAATTGCATCCCCTATTCGTCCTGTGTACAACATCCAATATCGCTATCCGATGAGGCAAACCCGCAACAAATCCCACAAATGATTCTCATAAATGTGAAGCAGTAATGATTGAATCTGAATGATAGAACATATGAGAGATATAGTAACAACAATCTTATAATTTCACAAGTGGCCACATTGAGATAAATCCTGCTGTGAAAACTTATGTATAAATGTTCAACGAATGAAGAAGATAAATCTCTTAATCTCAAGTTTGAACAGAATAATTACTGTATGTTAAATATGGGACATAAAACATGGATATCATATAAATTTTATTATATCAATCTGCAATAAAGCACGATAGCTAAAGCAATCACAATCTAACTACAAATCGAAATAATCATAACTTGAATAAAAACATGATATAGAGAAGCTAAAGCTGTGCAAATATCATATTCTATTCAAGTCTGTAAATCATAAATCCATAGTTTTTTCCCCAGGCAGAGATCATTTCAAGTTTACAAAATAACATACTTATACAGGTTCCAGAAACAAAATGTTTCCTGTTGATAACATCTAATCTGTTCCAAAAAATGTGGGGGATGCAACCTCCCAGACTTTACTTGATATCAAAACTAACATCCTAATCTATTTGCTAAAAACATAAAGATAGTATAGCCGAGAGATGCCAACAGTGCTTCAAATCTCCTCAGAAATCATAGGTTCCTGAAAACAAATAAAATAAAATATTTCAGATGTATTTTCAGTTATCAAAACAAGTAATTCAAATTTTTCTAACTAGCTACAAAATCTCACGATTCTGTAGCTAGTTATAATTATAACTAGAATCATATTTTATTCAATCAATCAAAACAAACTAAAAAGTAATCTGTGAAAACAAATCGTGTATGCTAAATTGATAAAGACAGAATCATACTAAACTTTTAAAAGGATCATACCTCAAATTAAGGGATTCAAACTAATCAAGCAATCTTTGAATTTACTATTGCAGTCGCTGCTTCCACGTTCTTAAAAACAACAGACCCTGTGGTTTTTTGGCGTTTGTCTTTGGTTCAAGCTATGGATTGGAGTCTGCTATTCTCCTTCATTAACGAATCCACCTGGTCTTCCAAATATTTAAGCCAAGACTGTAGTAAAGGCACATCCTTGTAATACCTATCGATCCAGGATCGACATTCATTACAGTGCGGCTGTATAGACTGTGTATCGACACTGATAGTATTAACAGGTGGGGAATCATCCATTTGACCTGTAGGTTCATGACTGAGTTTGATGCCAGGAAAGAGAGGATTGTCCTTTAGACACTGTGGTAGGTTGGTGACATAATCGTAGGGTCTGTCAGGGAAAAGTCCATATGAATATGGATACTCTTCGACCAAGAACCTTTCAATTTCCGAATCTGAATCCTCACTTACCACAATTGTGTTTTGTCTGCACAGGGCTTGGGTTTGTTTCGAGCACACCATGAAACCCAACGAACGACCCTTTTACTCTTATAATTGACATCGACGCTGCCTTTAAAATTTTTCCCTGTGGATTTTTTAACATTCTTAACACAACCCTTAGGATACAAATCCGGTTGAGTGTCAGGTTGGGTAGAATCAGGGTAGGTCGAGGGTTCCAAATTAGATATAGGATCACAGGGCATGAGCGAAAGAGGAGAGATGATAGGTTTCACAAGGGTTTCTGTGATGACAGGTTTGTCAACCTGTCCCAACTCATTATTACTGAAACCATTCTGCAACACAAAAGAATCCCAACAATCGTTGTTTAATTGCAACTGATGTACCACGATAATTTTGATTAAACTATGATGGAATAAACTAGAATCTGATTTATTCCTTTTAAACCGCTTTCCCATCTTGTACAAACTTCTAAGGAGGAAATAGGGCATGTTCAGTGGGAAATCGATGAAGCTCATAAGAAATCGCAGGTGATACAAGAAAACCAACTCAAATCTCCCTTCACATGTAATAAACTATTTCACAATAGCTAACAAATCATGCCACCTAGGTTTTAGAGACGATACAGGCATACCTCAGTCACAACTGGTAATTTTCCTTGAGGTGAACAACAATGACCAGGGGACCTCTTCAACCTTTGCGTTCTTGAACCACTTTTTCCCCACAGCTGGTAAACTGGTAGCTTGGCTTATAAAATCTTCAGCTACCTCAAGCTGCACATCTCCTATTTTTTCTCTGCACCCGTCGAATGTCAACGCGAATTCTTGAGCAACTTTTAGATTGAAACCCTCAAACTTTTCAATAAACACACGCCAACTGTTCCTTTCTAAGTCATCTCTGGCATTGTCAAACGATAACAAGGTTTGGATGCCATTGGGTTCAATGCTTACGACAGGAGCCATGGCTAACAGCAGGGAATCAACACAGAAATCGGAGGTAGGGTTTGATCAAAAAAACATCGAGCCATAGTCCCACGTTCCTCAATGCAATGCAAAGACAATTTGAAATGGTAGGTAGGAGCGTTAATCACCATGCGTGGGAAAGAGATCGTAAGGCCCGAGGCCATTCAAAGCAATAATAGCACGCTGTACCTCATATGAAACTTTGGGATATGGGCAGTGTAAGGATGTAAGCGCTTGTATACCATAGAGCGCACATATTCATGACTTGATTACAAGGTAAACATTTCAAATAAACATTGTGTTAAAAAAAATTCTTATGAATCAAACCCCATTACTATTAATCGAATATTGATGAGTAGGAGGTTTTTTACTTATGTAACAAAGACACGTTTAGGACGAAGGAGTTATAACAAGGAAAACTACCATGTTCATAGAGAAATACGACAATTTGACAATAGACCATATGAACATTAATCCTTTGATCAAAAATCGAAATCAAGTGTGAATTCCAGTTGTGAGTTTTCATGCTTACAGTCATGAAAAAAAAAATCGAAAGGCAGGTATGTAAAAAGCGATAAGTGATAACTGTCATTGCTCATAACGAGTAGTGCAAATTTAGAGACCCTGTGTAGGCAGCTTGTAAAAATAGAAATTATATTATTGCTGCCAACAATGGCGACATGCTGGGAGAAGCAGTTATCTCTGCCAAATGAACAGATTCAGGATAATCAGAAAAATGTCAAATCGAAAACAACCAAAAATATGTCTGAACATCATTATCAATTATAAAGCATTCCAATTTCAGATTACTGTTATTTTAAAGAGACGAAAACTGACAACAATATTAACAGAAGAGAGTCATGATATTAAAGTTAAAATCTTCAATACTGTTGACAGAGCCACTGCTACCAGCATGCATCCGTAGCCTCGACAGGGATGTCATTTAACCCACTCCAATATCTGTATCGTGCCAAGAAGTTCCAAATCAGAACGAAGGACATTTAAGGTCAAAAGAATCCATATCTGAGAATTTTCATATACCTGACATTGCTTCGCTGCCAGTGGGCCTGTTCAGTACCCCGATGAAGTTATCTTGGTGTCATGCATGCATTTACCCGCTGCCAGCAGACCTGTTTAGTATCCTGGCGGGTTTACAAGCACTTCCCACATCCCTCTGAAAGTTTATTTAGTTTTAAAATTTTAATAGAGCGGGGTGACGCTGAAAATCCTGATTTTTGGACACATCTTAGTAAATAATAGACCTTGAAGAAACTTTTTATCTTTCCTTCATTAAGATCTAGAAATAGTTTGTTAATAAAACCAACTTTCAAGAGCAGGGAGACATCTCTGAGCTGTTCTCTTAAGGAACAGGGACAACGTAAGAAGAATTTTTATGGATGATCGTGAGTAACTCCAGTTACAGATTGAAATCAAGAAACGCTTTTCAAATAACAAGTTACCTTTAACATGGCTGCAAACTCAGAAGAATATCACAATTGATGCTTAAACAACCTTCAACAGTCATTTTAGAGGGGAATTTTTTTCTGTTCTCTTTGTCTGAGCTAGCCCATGATGCAGGCATGCGTGTCTCAAAAATAAAGGCTGATAAGCATAAAGGAAAAATAAAAACAAACCAGCAAAGAAAAGCAAACAACAAACAAAACAAAAATATTTACACAATGTACAAGGGAGTGTCATCATGTGAAGTACCTTTTTAGAGCTTGGCCATTCACCAGAAAGGTATCTGGCTGTCCCTCTAAATTCTGTAATCGGAAGGAACTGAGACCCAACTTCTCAGCAATTAAGAATGGTCCTAGGCACAAGTTCTGAAACTTTGTATGCTCTCCTTTTCCCTCATGCGGTTTGTCCCATTTTAGGACAAGGTCACCTACCTCAAAATTTTTGTCAGAGGCAGAAATTGAATCAAACCAGTTTTTAACAATGAGTTGATGTTGATCCAATTTCCATTTTGCTTGAGCCCTCACTTCTTCTAATTTTAACAAAGCGTTAATTCGATTCTCCAAAGGGGGGCAATCCTCTTCTTGTACTTTCTATGATAGCTGCAGAGAGGGAAGGAGGACATGTGGTGGAAGAATCGCCTCTCTACCGTAAATGAGAAAGAAAGGTGATTTACCCACAACAGTTTTAGGAGTTACTCTATCAGCCCAGATTGTGTTTAATAGTGCGTTATGCCAATTTTTATGGTTTTCAGAGACCGTTCTCTTGATAATTTTGATCAGATTTTTATTAGTCGATTCTGCCAAACCATTGCCTTGGGGGTAATAGCTGGCAGAATAATTTAATTTAATTCCTTTTTCTAGAGCAAAATCACTCATCTCAAGAGACAAAAAATAAGAAGCATTATCAAATACCAAGCATTCAGGGATACTGAAATGAGTAATAATATTTGAATTCAAGAAAGATATTACCTGACTGGTATTTACAACTTTTAATGGGGTAGCCTCGGACCACCTAGTGAAGTAATCTGTGGCTTTTATGATATACTTATGCTACTGTGAGGATGGCAGATTGATTGGGCCTATAATATCTAGACCCCACTGCTGAAAAGGGGAGTCTACTGAAACTAGTTGCAGAGGGAAGGATGGTTTCTGTATCCGCCCGGATGCTTTTTGACAAATTACACACTTGTGACACAAAGCATGAGCATCTTTAAAAAGGGTAGGCCAGTAATAACCTGCTCTTAATACTTTATGGGCAGTGGTATCTCCATCAAAATTCCCACCAACTTCTCCCGCGTGCAATTCCAATAAGACTTTTTCTGCTTCATCTTTCTCAAGACAACACATTAATACTCCATCAAAATTTTGACGAAATAGAATACCATTAATCAGCTGAAAAGAAGCAGATTTTAATCTTAGTGCTCTCCTTTTAGTGGGATCAAGGTGACGGGGAGATGATCCGTGTATAAGACAAAATTTTATATCATCATACCAGGGACTAACAGGGTTTTGTGCACAACAGATTTGATTTTGATAGTTCTGTCCTGGATTTAACATATCATTTTCCTCTTGCTGTCCTGCAGCTGAATCAACGACCAATTTACATAACCCTTGGCCTCTTACTATTTGTGCTGGGGTGATTTCTATGTCATACTCTTGCAAGGATGTGACCTAGTTGGCCCTTTTTTCGCTTAGTTCTTTCTGTACTAATAGATTTCTGACAGCCGGGTAAGGGACAAAGATTTTTGTCCTAGACTTCAAAAGATAAGATCGAAAGTGCTTTACTACTTTGAAAATAGCATAGGCTTGTTGATCCACTGCTGGGTAATTAAGTTCCGCCCCCTTGAAGGCTGAGCTCATAAAGGCGATTGGGACTTCGTTGTTTTCAACGTTCTTTTGAGTTAGGACGACAGCGTATGAACGATCAGAGGCAAACATGTAGAGAGTAAAGTCTTGGGAAAAGTCAGGGCTCATTAGAGAAGGAACATCTATTATGGATTTTTTATTGAATCAAAAGCCTGGCTTTCTAAAGGTCCCCAATGGTACTGTACATCCTTTTTTATTAGGTTCTGTAATGGTCTCACCATTTCTGAAAAGCTGGGGACGAATCTCCTAACAAAGTTTATCTGAACTAAGAAAGATTGCATGGAATTTTTTGACGAGGGAGGAGGCAGTTTCAAAATGACTTGGGTTCTTTCAGGGTCGATAATCATCCCTTCGCTCGATACAATGAATCCGAGGAGTTTACCTTGTTCTACTGCGAAGATGGATTTTTTAGGATTCAAAGAAATGCCGTACTTACGACATTGTTGTAGAACGAATCTTAAATGAGCTAGATGATCTGTTTTATTTTTTGAGAAGACAATGAAATCATCAAGGTAAAATACTACAGATTGATTGATTAAGCCTTGGAAAGTGATGTCCATCGCTCTTTGGAAAGTGGCATCGATGTTTATGAGTCCAAAGGGCATATTTCTATAAGCATAGGTGCCCCATGGAGTGCAAAAGGTGGTTTTGAGTTGGTCTGGAGGGGACATCAGGACTTGGTTGTACCCTAAAAAACCATCCAACAAGGATAATCTTTCAGAACTAGATCTACCTATTGAAGGATCTGTTCCATGGGAGGGACAAGGTAGTTTTCTTTATCAGATGCTCAATTAAGATTTCGGAAATCGACACATAGTCAGATTTCACCACTCTTCTTTCGGACAGGGACAAGATTAGAGACCCATTGTGTGTGCCTAACTGGGAAGATTATCTTAGCATTCAGGAGTTTGTTTAATTCCTTCTTCACAGTAGGTTCAAGTTTTGGGTGCATTTTCCTTAACTTTTGTTTAAAAGGTTGTGTTTGGGGTTTCATAGGAATAACATGTTGTATGATGTTAGGATCAAAGGTTTCTAGGTCATTGTACATCCAAGTAGAAACATCTTTGAATTCCTTAAACAACTTAATAAACGCTACTTTTTCTTGTTCAGAACACCCTACCGCTAAATTAATGCACTGTGGGTTGTCTTTAGTTCCTAAATTTACCTTTTCATACGTCAAAGAGGAACTATTCGTTTTACAGTTCACTGATTTTCTGAACTTGTCATGAAGATCATAAATTTTTTTTGATCTAACTATAGATTTTGGGATAGAGTTTACCATGTCTGATGAAGATTCTGGAGATCTTGGATCTGGTATTACCGTAAAGTCGCGAGGATTTTTGTCATGGGTACCTTCGTCGATCACCGTGCCCTGGAAAGTTTCTTCCATATGCATAAAACTTATAATCTGTTGATCGTCATCGAAGACTCTCCAATTCGTGATGTTATCTGGGATGGACGGTCTGAACAACAGTTCGACGGAGAATGCATTCAGAGATAAGCCTTCTGCAGGAAAATTTTTTGAAGCTACGTTAGCTAACAAATCAACTTCCGAATTATTCAATCTAGGAATCAAATTTATGTTAAATGCGGCAAACTTATTCATCAAATTCCATACCTCGGTTTGGTAGCTTTTAAGGTGTGGAGGTAAACAATGGATAGAATTTTTTACCTGTTTAACCACGATTTCCGAATCACCAAAGACAGTCAAATTTTGAATGTTCATATCTAATGCTTTTCTGAGGCCTTGCAGGAGTGCCTAGTACTCAGCCGTGTTGTTCGTACATT
Organism: Picea mariana; assembly: GCA_032191745.1. Lineage (NCBI taxonomy): Eukaryota > Viridiplantae > Streptophyta > Pinopsida > Pinales > Pinaceae > Picea > Picea mariana. The sequence continues at coordinate 56,630 of JASDQU010687605.1, forward strand.
CGAATTCTAACCTGCAAGCAATCAGAGACTTGTTACCTGCTGGATCGATGATCATGCAACCTACACCAGCTCCTTCCTTGGATTTTGACCCATCAAAGTAAAGGGACCATATTTTATTTTCGTCGGTTGCATGTGTCCACTGCGAAGAAGCTTTTGGCTGTGTATATGTTGAAATTTCAGACCGCTGTTTCGGGTTAGTGATAGTGGAAGTTTCGGCCATGAAATTACTGAAAAAAGTATCCATCCCTTGTATTTCAGGTGAATTTCCAGAAGGAGTGAATGGTTCATTGGGATCATTTAAATCAGTCACCGTGAACTTTAGATAACATTCATGATTTACCTTGATTCTGTTGGGATATCCATTATCGGGCAACCACAAGTGAGACCAGTCCATCGCAAAATAGACGTGTAGCTGTTCTGACCAGTCTCTGCTTAAGAACAGACCATACACTTATGGGATATCTACAACAATAATATCAATCACTTGATGAACTCTAGGGTTAGACGACAATCTTATAAGCACATTTCTTAATTCACCTATCACTTTAACACTAGTTCGATCAAGCTAGATAATCTTCAAAGTGGATGGTTGAACTTCGGCATTAATCTTTTGACAAACAGACCAAGGAATTATGTTAGATGACACTCCTGAATCTACCATGCAATTATGCACATTCCTATTGAAAATTTCAAAAGTTAACAAAAATGGAGGGACATTTCTGCGAGTGTTAATAGTGGAAGCTTGTTGCTTTTTACTCGCAGCCTCTAAAACTGATTTATCTTCATTTGTTACATTATTTACAAGAAGGTCTCTTTTATCGAGAGGATCAGAAGTAGTTTTGGAGGAGGCCTTCTGAGGAACTTTGGGGTTGTTCTGAACACCTTTGTTACTACTCAGATTGCCATTTTTGCTATTCTCTGCAATATTTTGTAACATCTTTTGCAGAAGAAAAGGAAATTTTAATAATTCATAAACAGAAATGTTAGCCCTAAGATTTTTAAAATCTTTGACCAAATCATAATCTAAGCTTGGGTTTACTAAATTTTGTTTAGTCTTAGTTGATTTAGACTATTTTGGAGGCAAAGTTGTAATGATTTTAGAAGAAGGCTTATTTGCTGTCTTGCTCCTAGTATTGTAAAGATGCACTGATTCGAAATTAGCTTGAAAAATACTATCCGAAAAATGTCCAAAAATGTTCGGAGAGGATTCATCTTCTTCTACTGTCTCTTGTTCAACTACTTCTTCAGGAATCTCTGGAGGAATCAAGTTATCGTGTGCTTCTAGAATTGTTTGAATAGAAAATTGCAGGCTTTCTAGATTTAGGCCTTCAGTATTTGAATTAGATTGGTTGGTGGGAAAAGGCTTCCTAAAAGGGGGTTTGTAAGGCCCTTTTCTCGAAGAAGCTTCTTCAGCCGTCCTTTTCAAATCTATAACTTGGTTGGACAGTTTTTAAACGACTTTCTGTAAGTTTTCTAAATCTGAGCTTTCAGGTTGAGATTTGTTTTGGAAAGGTCTAGGGAGGATTTCGATTTTCTTTTTGGACGATGAACTAGTCTCTGTCTCGTTGCTAGTAGTGTCTTTTAAGCTAAGGATGTATTTCTCGATTTGACTGGCCTCTTCGAAGGCTTCTAACAACGTGGATTTCTTGGATCTCTTTACCCAAATGGCTATGCTTTGATGTAAGGCTTTCGTATAATATTCTATAATAAGATTCTCGGCAGGCATCGAATCCGTAGGGATTCGGTTCTTTAGTGTCAAGAACATTTGATTAAAGTCTTTGATCTTTTCTTTGGGGTTCATTCTTAAACTAGAAATCTCCATGACTAGAACTTCAGGAGACTTGTCATCTCCGAACTTCTCAAGGAAACAAGATTCAAATTTCTCCCATGACACAATGGTGTGGGGCTGTTGGGAAAAATACCAGGTAGAGGCATTGCCCTCAAAGGTGTAGGGAAACAATATGTAGACTATGTCTTCATGCTCGACACTACGGAGTCTAATGGCTAACATAAAATTTTTGATGTGATCTTCAACGATCTGTTTGGAGTCTAGGTCAAATTCAGGGATCCATTTCTCCGAGTGTTTTGGTAAAGGATGCTAAGGCCAAGGTATGGCCACTGCATCTTGGTCGAGCCAGGGTCTGGTGGGATTGTTCTGGTTGGCCATAGGTGTGGGTGGTGTCGAAGTCTAGGATGAGGAACTGCCTTGATCAAAGGATTCTTCTCCAGAAGAAGAAGGAGAAGAAGGAGGTGGTGATGGTGGTATACCAGATCCTCTTGCTGTAGGAGTGAGGATTGGATCTGTAGGATTTAAAGTAAGGTTAGTGCCTCCAAGTTGTTCTCTGATATCAGAGAATTCTAGTGGTTGGTTCGGAGGTCGGTTTGGTTGTCTTATACGAGCTAAGGCACTGTGCGTTCTTATGAGAGATNGGTATACCAGATCCTCTTGCTGTAGGAGTGAGGATTGGATCTGTAGGATTAAAGTAAGGTTAGTGCCTCCAAGTTGTTCTCTGATATCAGAGAATTCTAGTGGTTGGTTCGGAGGTCGGTTTGGTTGTCTTATACGAGCTAAGGCACTGTGCGTTCTTATGAGAGATTGGTGAACAATCTCTTGTATGTCACCACCCGTAGGATTTGGAGTTACTGGTTCAACCGTGATCCGTAGATCGTCGTTTGATGTGGTTGCTGTTTGAGGGAAAATGTTGTCATTTGAATGAATTCTAGTCACTATAGGTGAGTGGGTAGGTGGTGGAGGAGGCTTACGACCTCCTCGTGCCATTAATAGTTTTCAGGCCCTCCTTCTAGCGCCATTTATTAACGGGAAAAATTGACCACTCATCAACTAGAGGAGTGAATCCGGTCCGGGGTTGTCTATTTAACCCAATCTGTTTGGATTAATCCACTCTGACAGGTTTAGCGGCTCCATTGGCCGATCTAAGTCCTAAGAAAGTGAAAAACAAAAATAAAGAAGATAAAATAACTTGATGAATAACACTCGCTGAAAACTATATACAGATCTAATATATATTCACAGTTTACTAAATAATATTTATAACATAAGCCTACTTATTATATGTATAATATATACAAATGAATTTATTTATAATATATATATATATATAACATTTAAAAAATGCAAATTTTAATCTAAAATCTGTGAAAATCGAATATGGATTGATTTATTAAACAACAACAAAGCTATCATTCAATCTTTTTGATTTATTTTCTTATAATGTTTGTGAACAAGAAATGGAATAACAAACTGTCTAATTGAAAACAAAGATAACAAAGAGTAGGAAATGTTTAGACTCCAGGAAATTTTTGTATTAATTAAACTAATGAAATAAAACTAACAAACTGACCTGTAATCGCATCCCATATTCGTCCTGTGTACAACATCCAATCTCGCTGTCTGATGAGGCAAACCTGCAACATATCCCACAAATTCTTCTCGTAAACGTGAAGCAGTAATGATTGAATCCGAATGATATAACATATGCGAGATATAGTAACAACAATCTTATAATTTCACAAGTGGCCACATTGAGATAAATCCTGCTGTGAAAACTTATGTATAAATGTTCAACGAATGAAGAAGATAAATCTCTTAATCTCAAGTTTGAACAGAATAATTACTGTATGTTAAATACAGGACATAAAACATGGATATCATATAAATTTTATTATATCAATCTGTAATAAACCACGATAGCTAAAGCAATCACAATCTAACTACAAATCAAAATAATCATAACTTGAATAAAAACACGATATAGAGAAGCTAAAGCTGTGCAAATATCATATTCTATTCAAGTCTGTAAATCATAAATCCATAGTTTTTTCCCCAGGCAGAGATCATTTCAAGTTTACAAAATAACATACTTATATAGGTTCCAAGAACAAAATGTTTCCTGTTGATAACATCTAATCTGTTCCAAAAAATGTGGGGGATGCAACCTCCCAGATTTTACTTGATATCAAAACTAACATCCTAATCTATTTGCTAAAAACATAAAGGCAGTATGGATGAGAGATGCCAACAGTGCTTCAGATCTCCTTAGAAATCATAGGTTCCTGAAAAAAAATAAAAATAAAATATTTCAGATGTATTTTCAGTTATCAAAACAAGTAATTCAAATTTTTCTAACTAGCTACAGAATCTCACGATTCTGTAGCTAGTTATAATTATAACTAGAATCATATTTTATTCAATCAATCAAAACAAACTAAAAAGTAATATGTGCAAACAAATCGTGTATGCTAAATTGAGAAAGACAAAATCATACTAAACTTTTAAAAGGATCATACCTCAAATTAAGGGATTCAAACTAATTAAGCAATCTTTGAATTTACTATTGCAGTCGCTGCTTCCACGTTCTTAAAAACAACAGACCCTGTGGTTTTTTGGCCTTTATCTTTGGTTCGAGCTATGGATTGGAGTCTACTATTCTCATTCATTAACGAATCCACCTGGTCTTCCAAATATTTAATCCAAGACTGTAGTAAAGGCACATCCTTGTAATACCTATCGATCCAGGATCGACATTCATTACAGTGCGGCTGTATAGACTGTGTATCGACACTGATAGTATTAACAGGTGGGGAATCTTCCATTTGACCTGTAGGTTCATGACTGAGTTTGATGCCAGGAAAGAGAGGATTGTCCTTTAGACACGATGGTAGGTTGGTGACATAATCGTAGGGTCTGTCAGGGAAAAGTCCATATGAATATGGATACTCTTCGGCCAAGAACCTTTCAATTTCCGAATCCGAATCCTCACTTACCACAATTGTGTTTTTGTTTGCACAGGGATTGGGTTTGTTTTGAGCACACCGTGAAACCCAATGAGCGACCCTTTTACTCTTATAATTGACATCGACGCTGCCTTTAAAATTTTTCTCTGTGGATTTTTTAACAGTCTTAACACAACCCTTAGGATACAAATCCGGTTGAGTGTCGGGTTGGGTAGAATCAGGGTAGGTCAAGGGTTCCAAATTAGATATAGGATCACAGGGCATGAGCGAAGGAGGAGAGATGATAGGTTTCACAAGGGTTTATGTGATGTCAGGTTTGTCAACCTGTCCCAACTCATTATTACCGAAACCATTTCGCAACACAAAATAATCCCAACAATCGTTGTTTAATTGCAACTGATGTACCACGATAATTTTGATTAAACCATTATGGAATAAACTAGAATCTGATTTCAGCCTTTTAAACCTCTTTCCCATCTTGTACAAAATTCTAAGGAGGAAATGGGGCATGTTCAATGAGAAATCGATGAAGCTCATAAGCAATCGCAGATGATACAAGAAAAACAACCCAAATCTCCCTTCACATGTAATAAACTATTTCACAATAGCTAACAGATCATTCCACCTAGGTTTTAGAGACGATACAGGCATACCTCGGCCGCAGTTGGTAATTTTCCTTGAGGTGAAAAACAATGACCAGGGGACCTCTTCAACCTTTGCATTCTTGAACCACTTTTTCCCCACAGCTGGTAAACTGGTAGCTTGGCTCATAAAATCTTCATTTACCTCAAGCTGCACATCTCCTTTTTTTTCTCTGCACCTGTCGAATGTCAACACAAATTCTTGAGCAACTTTTAGATTGAAACCCTCAAACTTTTCAATAAACACAAGCCAACCGTTCCTTTCTAAGTCATCTATGGCATTGTCAAATGATAACAAGGTCTGGATGCCATTGGGTTCAAGCCTTACCACAGGAGCCATGGCTAACAACAGGGAATCAACATGAAAATTGGAGGTAGGGTTTGATCAAAAAAACACAGAGCCATAGTCCCGAGTTTACTCAATGCAATGCAAAGACAGTTCGAAATGGTAGGCAGGAGCGTTAATCACCATGCATGGGAAAGAGATCGTGAGGCCTGAGGCCATTCAGAGCAATAATACCGTGATGTACCAAATATGAAACTTTGGTATATGGGTAGTGTAAGGATGTAAGCGCTTGTATACCATAGAGCGCACATATTTATGACTTGATTACAAGGTAAACGTTTCAAATAAACATTGTGTTAAAAAAATCTTATGAATCAAACCCCATTACTATTAATCAAATATTGATGAGTGGGAGGTTTTTTACTTATGTAACCAAGACACGTTTAGGACGAAGGAGTTATAACAAGGAAAACTACCATGTTCATAGCGAAATACGACAATTCGACAATAGACCATATGAACCTTAATCCTTTGATAAAAAATCGAAATCAAGTGTGAATTCCAGCTATGAGTTTTCATGCTTACAGTCATGAAAACAAAAATCAAAAGGAAGGTATGTAAAAAGCAATAAGTGATAACTGTCGTTGCTCATAACGAGTAGTGCAAATTTAGAGACCCTGTGTAGGCAACTTGTAAAAATAGAAATTATATTATTGCTGCCAACACACCCCTGACCAGGTTTTTGTTCACACAGTATAATACCTGATAGATTTTTCCCTCACTGAAATCGAACATCCTCTTAATCTAATCCCCGAAACACCAGCCGGTAACTGCTCTGAGCCCAACGATTTTTCTGACAAGGAAGGGTTTAACTCGGAATGCTCAGTGTCAGAGTCAGATGACATGGAAGATAACAATGATCATAATGAAGAAAGGGGAAACCCACCTCATAATAATAAACCGTGGTTGGCCAAGGTTGCTCTGGAAATCCCTGGATGAGTACATGACCTTCCCCGACATCTAGAAAAGTTACTCTCTAAATTTGACCCTAAAACCTCAGGATTTCCTGAAGACCATATCAAAAAATTCATAAATCCTGAAGACCATATCAAAAAATTCATACTATCTATTAGACTGATGAATGTCCAACATGAAGATGTAGTATGTAGGATTTTCCCCTATACTTTTGATAATTCAGCCTCCACGTGGTATTTTAATTGCCTGTAGGGTCCATAACTAGTTGGATGAAGTTTCAAAAGGATTTGCTAGATAAATTTGTAGAAGAAACCACTACAGGAGATTTGATGGCTGAGTTTTTCTCCGCCACCATGAGTTCAAAGGAGAAGGTTAAAGAATTCAATCAATGATTCACCACTATCCTAAACAAATTTCAACCCGAAGCTAAACCCACTCAGGAGTTGCAAATCGAAGTATACGCTAATGCTCTCCTTGCTTTCATTTCCATGTTTTTGAAGAGGGGTGCCAAAACAACCTTAGCTAAGAATTTTGAGGAAGCCAAAACTATATAATTCCAAATGAAGGGATGTAAAGAAGGCCAGGTCTCATTAGTTAAGAAGGAAGTTCCACCTCCTCCTAGGAGAGGACTCTTGTTTACCAGACCCCTAGGGAAAAAAATAGAACAAGGTCCCAAATAGGGAAGTGGATACATAGAAGACCTACAACGAATGATAAATAAGTTGTCAAACGAAATCATAGACATTAAAAGAAGTGCAGGGGAAGGAAGCCAAGGCCAGAGTCCCTATAAACCCTTTTTTAAAAGAAATCCACCATTCAAAGCAATTAAACCTCCCCCATCCAACTTAAACATCGATATGGGAAATGTAGCATCCAACTCTTTCTGTACCTATCACTAAGAGAAACATTCTTAAAGAGAATGTCCACAATGGGTGCATGCTATGAATTTGATGGCCAACCGGTTCCTAGACAAAGTTTCCCTTAACGAACAATCAAGCGGCTCAACTACGAATATTGTTGATCGGGGATAAGTTGAACCACCAAAATAAACAACCATGTTTCTATGGTACCTTGACATACCGATGCCTTCGAATATATTTGAGGTTCAAGAACCACCCACAAAAGTCTTGGTTGTGAAAACGCGAAGTAGGGGTCAACCGGTCTCAAAAGACCTCACCATTTCCCACACTTCGAGAGGAAAACAAATGTTCAAACACCCTAAATAATATTTTGTGTCCCAAACAAATCCTATAAACATCCATACACGATAATCTCCCAATCTAGACTATAACATAGTAGAATATTTGAAAAAATTGAAGGAAAATATATCGGTCATGGACTTGTGTAGAATCCCCCAACAAAAGGAATTTCTGTTACAATATTTGAAATCAGTAGAAAATCCTATAACAAGCACTAACCAAGGAGAAAATCCATCCCTCTAAGGTCTAAGAAATAAGCCAACTATAAACGCTTGCTCTTAAGATAAAAAGGGAAAGCTTTTTGTCCCATCATTCCTCTTGACATTTGAAGTCTTCAACAAAAACCTCCATAATTGTTTGGTTGACTCAGGGGCATCCTCTAATGTTATCCCATTATTTGTTTGCAAGAAATTAAACACAATGCCTATCAAAAGTGATAAACATGTGATACAACTAGACAAAACCCAGGTGAAAGTTATGGGAGAACTCAAGGATGCCATGATCATAATGGAGACACACCCAAAATTTGTTCAAGTAATTGACATCATTGTAGTAGATATACCAAAAGCTTATGGATTGCTGCTTAGTTGGGACCAATCCAAGAAGTTGAATGGATACTTTAGCACAAACTTGGATCACCTTTGGTTTCCATTAAAGGGACACACGAATATGATCAAGATCGATAGGGAAAGATATCTAAAACATACTGATCTGAACCCGTGAGCGATAAGTTTCCAATAATTGGTTGTTCAGTCACTCCTTCAAAAGGGTCAGTAATAGATCGTTTTACTTGAGCGATTTGCAATAAAAGGTAAAGTTGAAGTCTTATTTGCTTGAATTCAAAGTGAATGAAAACCTATTTAGTCTCCCTTATGTGCAATATTTCATGCTTGCCTTTAACATCCTATGTGTGGAAATTCATGGAAAAACAACATAAGAACATAATACACATAATGGATAAGACACTTCACTTGATAACGGAGTTCACCCTTGCATTGGGCTACCTCTCTAGGCCATGCTCCAAAGCCTGACCACTTTATTCTTCTCGATGTAATGATGTCTCTCCTTTACAAGTTGTAAGGCCAAAGTCCCTCTTCGATGATGGCAACAAGAGATCGGAATGTGATCAGGAATGTATCAGCTTCACAAGTTCTCATACTCATGAGGCATCCATGATGCTGACATGGAAATCATTCCCACATACTCAATACATAAAAATATGAAGAATAAAATATGACCCCCATCAACATGGATCCATCAAAATCCTTAGATTTGCTGCTCATATCCAAAACATAAATATGCAGCCCATATGAAAGATCTCGGAACCCACGAGAATCATAACTGCTTCGTTGGCCACTTGTTTTGCAAGTGCCACAATTTTCTCTATGACATATAACTGATTGATTTGATGTGAAAGAAGATCATAAACAAATAGATATAAGGAATAAGATAATATTATTGACTTTCTGCAGCTTCTCTTTGCTCCTTCAGACCTATAACACGCATGCTATGCTGCAACAATTAATGACAAAACAACATAATGAAACACATGCTTACATTGGCTTCTCCAACACTTAGCTTGTTGGTATGAAGCTCTGCTGCAAAAACTGACATCGTCATTGAATTTGCGTCGTCGAATTACCCAAAAATGACTGTCAAATCATCTCCATCCGATTCAGACACTTTCAAGCATCAAGAGACACCTCTGCTTCTGTTACCGTGCCATTGCATCTGCAATAAATGGCTCGTTCTGGAATTAAGCTGCTAAATTTTTTATTAGATCAGGAAACTAACATCACCACTGCATTCGTGGCATCATTTTACCTAAAAATAACTGTCTCCATTTCCCGATCCGAGTCAAGTACTTTCTGGACCCAAGAGACAACCTTGCTTAGATTTGCGTGCCAAAATCCGTACAGTCCATACAGATTCTGTACCAGGCTGTACATTCCGTACCAGGCCATATGGGCCATAAAGTAGCTCTCCACTCTCATGCTCCATGCACTAGTGTGTGGCTCCGAATGCACACACTGTCCCGAACTTGGCCCGAAACCCTGTTTTATACAAATTTCGAGCGGTTATGCAATAACTGAGTTCGTTGGCTTGTTGGTTGGCGGAGATAAATTTAGACGCTGGCTATTGAGTAGGTTCCGGGTTCGAATCCCAAAGAATCCTAATTTTAACACATGGTTGGCACGCTCCGCTAATTCTGGTGGTGGCTTTGGCGGCTGTTTAAACGACGAAATGCTATTTTTGGCGGTGGATTTGGGACCTACCCCCCAAAATAGCGGAACCTCTAACTATTTCTGGCGCACAATTATTTTTTTCTATATTTGGCAGAATATGCCATTTATGGCAGAACTGCCCCAAATTTGATGGCTTCCTAATATATATATATATATATATTTTAATTTTTCATTCACGGGTTGATATTGTGCATTTCAGGGGTGTCACGTGGCACCTCCCTATTGGTCCATGTGGCAGCCTCTGATTCACCCACCTGTGCATGATGACATCATCACCACGTCATCCTAGACATGTGGCACCTTCTGGGTGGTGCCACGTGGCATCACCTGGGGGTGCCACGTGTCACATTTTCACTCATCTACGTGGTGCCCTGAAAAGCTCAAATTCGAATGCCACGTGGTAGCCTCTGGTGCTACCACGTGGCATGATGACATCATCATGACACATGTCACTCTATGCACTTTCCATGTAGGCTGTACATATGCTGATGTCATTCATACATATTATGACGTCAATAGTATGGATGTTGACTCATCCCTGCTCACTAGACTAGGTTGACCAGAACTTTGACTGCTTATAACTTTTGATCCGTAACTTCGTTTGATGAGCCGTTTGCATCGTTGGAAAGATTGCGATGTGATCTTCGTGATCATGGTATTTTAATGGTGTTTTGGGAACTTTTATTTTTTTCCCTTTCTTTGCCTACTAAGGCCATTCTAAGACTCCTAGGACACTTCTGTGCGTTCTAGGACACTTCTGAAACTTCTTTGATGTTCCCTAGATCCATCTGGATCATGCCTCTCAACTGAAAAGACTTTTGGTCCCAAAAATTCATTAAATTAAGTTTCATGTCCATTGGACTTACAATAAGAAACCCTTACCCAAACTACCTTACTGTTAGGACCACATATTGTACCTTTTTGCCCATACTTTTTGCCAGTATTGTACCCTGGACCACCTGTGTTTAGACTTATACTATCATTCCAACTGATCATTCCAAGGTATACAACGTCCTTTCTCATCACTACATGTTTAATCTGTTTTGCATGATATTTTACATCACTCTCGTACTTAACCATTGATTAGAAGTGCATAAGTGTCCATAACTGCAGATT
>JASDQU010687606.1:0-16378 GCA_032191745.1 Picea mariana
CTTCAATATTTATGCACCACAATTAATGGGGGGGGAAAAACATTGTTGGGAATCCCTGCAGGCATACCTCCAGCAAAACAATCTCACCAATATCATCGTGGGTGGAGATCTAAATGTTACTCTAGCCCAGGGCGAGAAGAGGGGCGGCTCGATAGTGAGAGATCCGTCTAGAGAATGGGTAGAGGACTTAGCCTCCGCATGGGACCTTCTTGATATCAAACCAGTCAAAGGTAGTTACACGTGGACCAATAAGAGAATTGGTCCTGGGCACATCGCTGCCATATTGGACAGATTCCTTGTACAAAGCTCCCTACTGCTGCTAGGACTTGAAGCAAAGGCTGAAATTTTGGCCCACAGTGTATCTGACCACAAACTGATTCGGTTAGAAATCAAAAAAGATCAAGTCAAGGGGTCCATCCCCTTCCGATTCAGCCCAAACTGGATAAATGATCAAGGATTCACAGCGCTAGTAGCAAAAGTATGGGCCACCATAGTCCAAGGTTCAGCTTCCTACGTGTGGGAGGAAAAAATTAAAAGGCTAAAATATGCTCTGAAGTCATGGGCCAAGAGCTAAACGAGCCCAATAGCAATGCGCCTAGCAGCCCAAATCCAACTTGAAGCCCATCATCTAACAATGGAACAGCAAGAGATCACCCTGGAAGTCTTGCAAAAGGAGGACAGCCTTCAAAGGCAATGGCATCAAGCCTGCAGAATGGAGGAAAAATATTGGCGGCAGAAGTCGAGAAGCTTATGGCTGAAAGACGGAGACCGCAACATAGCCTACTTTCACAAACAAGCGGAAGCAAGGAAACAATACAAGGCAGTGACGGAAGTTCAGGTTCAAGGGAAAACAATTGCAGATCCAGAAGGCATTAAACAAGCAGCATATGAAACTTTTGAGAAGCTATACACAGACCCAAAGGACATGGATTTGGACCATCAAGACTACCCACTCACGCTCATTCCAAAGCTAATAAATGAAAACATTAACAGCAAGCTGATTAGAGAGGTATCACAGCAAGAAATAAAGGAGGCCCTTGACCAGATGAACCCAGACAAAGCTCCGGGACTGGACGGGTTCACTGCCAGATTCTATCAAAAGTGCTGGGAAATCATTAAAAAGGACCTAACCAAAATGATCCAGAAGTCACAGCAGGCCAGCAAGCTGGGAGGAAGCACTAACTCTTCCTTTCTGGCACTCATCCCGAAAGAAAAAGGACCGCTCTCTTTCAACAGGTTTAGACCAATCTCTTTATGTAACACAAGCTATAAAATCCTTGCCAAAGTAATAGCCAATCGTCTCAAGGAAGTTCTCCCTCTCATCGTTCCTGACAATCAAGGAGGCTTTGTCCAAGGGAGGCATATCGCTGATAACATCATCCTGGTTCAAGAAGCGATCCACTCCAGCGTTCTAAGGAAAGAAAAAGGTATGGTCATTAAACTAGATCTCGCAAATGCTTTTGATAGAGTCAGACACAAGTTTCCATTTGAAGTTATGAGGAAGTTTGGGTTCAATTTACATTTTATAAGTTGGATAAAAGCCTGCATAGGATCCCCTTGGATAGCCCCCCTGGTGAATGGGAAGGTAACTGCCTTCTTCAAAGCCTCCAGGGGACTAAGGCAAGGCTGTCCACTATCGCCTTTGCTCTATGCCCTCCAAGCTTCAGTTCTAAGATACCAACTGGAACACTCCCAAATTAACAAAGATCTTCATGGTCTAAGAATAGCACGAGGGGTGAAAGATATCAACCATGCACAATTTGCGGATGATACGCTTCTGCTGGGGGGAGCAAGCCCAATCATAGCAAAAAAGTTCAAGGAAGAGCTGGACGCCTATGCAGCAGTCTCGGGCAGTGAGATAAATCAGACCAAAAGTAGCATTTATGGTTGGAACATCACCCCAAGTGAAATGCTGAGAGTTACAAGAGTTCTAGGGATGGAGGGGCACACAAACTAGGAGGCCTTCAAGTACTTGGGAGTTCCAATCTTTAAATATGCCCCAAGAGTTTCCCACTAGAGCCATATCGTAGAAAAAATCAAGAATAAGTTCACCTCTTGGGGGGCAAGCTGGCTGAATTTAGCAGGAAAGGCAGTTCTGATAAAGGTTGTAGTGGCTAGCCTCCCCATCTTTCAATGCTCGCTCTTGCTAGCTCCAGCCACAGTTATCCAAAACCTTGAGGCATTTCAGAGGTGTTTCTTGTGGGAAGGAGGCAGGCAGGAAAAGAAGAAGATGCACTTGGTTAGTTGGGAAAAGACCACCAAATCCTTCATGGAAGGAGGTCTTAATTTTAAAAATACAAGGACTCAAAATCTAGCGTTAGGGGCAAAGCTTCTCTGGAAAATGATCACCGGCAAAGCCAATTGGAGTAAGCGAGCTCTTTGGAGGAAATACTTTCGAGGGGCTTGGGACAGAAGTTTAAAACTCTCAGGTAAGGAGGTGAAAATCTCTCCCATCTTCGCGCTATGCAAAAAAGTGCTCCCTCTCTTCACCCCCCATCTAACTTGGGTGCCGATAAATGGAAGGAAAATAAGAATTTGGACAGACTCAATAATGGGTGATCCTCCGTTATATCAGCACCAGGACCTACAAGGACTCAAAAGATGGATGGACAGCCAAAACATCTTAACACTCTCAGACATATCAGTTTGGGGAGATGAAAGACCTCACCCATGGCAAGGGTGGGCAGTCCCAAATAGACCAGTTGTACTAGATAATCAATGGGCTGCTCTCAAGAAGTGTCTCCAAGGGAAATCCCTTTTAAAAAAAATAGGTAAGGATGACCGAGGATGGGGTAGGAATGCCAGGGCTTACACCACAGCAGATGGTTACCAACTCTTCAACTCAATTCCTACTGCAATGCCAAATCCAGCAAGATGGAAAGCAGTCTGGAAATATCGATCCCTCCCAAAAATTGACCATTTCAGCTGGAGCTTGGTGCACAAGAGTATCCCAACGAGGGAGAATCTCTGAAGAAGGGGCTGGGAAGGACCCTTTCGGTGCCCTCTATGCCTCCAAGCAGAAGAAACAACTGACCACATCCTCCTAAATTGCAGCTATGCAAAAGAAGTCTGGATGAAGGTAATAGGCCCCCAATCAGCCACAAACCTCCCTCCTGATGTAATAAATCTGCTTCTCCAATGGGAGTCCCTGTTCCCATTTACCGATAAGAAAAGAAACCACGCTAGCTGGATAGGGGGATTACTTCCAAAGTTTGTTCTATGGAATCTCTAGTTAGAGAGAAATCATAGAATTTTCAGAGATAGCCAACTAAGTGTAGACAGAATTGGCATCAAAATTCAAGCAATGCTGGGGGAATCTACTGCTCACCGCTGCCCCATAGTAAAGCTTCACAATTTGGATGAAGACCAGGAGAGTTGGATAGCCCAATTCAACATCCCAGGGTTAGGAAGCCAACAAGGAAGTCACCCAATGCATGAAAGCTGGGAGATCAGGGAAAATGAAACGAAATTTGCCAAATGGAAAAGCAAAATTAAAATGCCCATCCTCTACTTTGATGGGGCCTCGAAAGGGAACCTAGGCCAGGCTGGCGGAGGGGGCATCATTGAATATCCCAAACAAGACAAAGCAATGCAGTATGCCATTGGACTCGGCATAGAGTCCAACAACCGAGCCGAAGCCTTGGCTCTCTGGCAAGGTTTGAAATTGGCAATCAACCTCAGAATATAGGACTTGGCAATAATAGGTGACTCCAGAATAATCATACAGGCTATTATCAAGCGATCCACAACTCAAAGCATCCAGCTCAATAACCTCCTTGATAAAATCCACCTTCTATTAAAAAATTTGAACACCTATCACTGCTATCACGTTTTAAGGGACTTAAATCGAAATGTTGATAAAGAAGCCAACAAAGGTGTTCTATTGGATGTTGGAGAACTGTCAGTAAATGGCATCATTGAAAATGTGGAAATCCCATGACCCATCGTAGCTCACGAGCACTCTTCTAAAGGACCGACAGCGCAGAAGCCAAGGATTTGGGCGAAGTGTTGTAAAAGTCATTATGCTGAAACACAGTGTTGGAACAGTTGCCGAAACTCAGTGCTGGAACAGATGCTGAAACACAGTGTTGTAATAGAGCTGGAACATAGATGCTGAAACACAGATGCTGGAACACAGGTGCTGGAACACAACTGCTGGAACACAGATGTTGGAATACAGATGCTGGAACACAGATGCTGAAACACAGTGTTGAAACAGAGCTGAAACAGATGTTGAAACACAGTGTTGTAACAGTGCTGAAACAGAGCTGGAACACAGATGCTGAAACACAGATGCTGGAACACAGATGCTGGAACACAGATGATGAATCACAGTGCTGAAACAGAGCTGGATCTTATGCTGAAACACAGTGTTGTAATAGCTGAAACACAGTGCTGTTACATATGTTGAAACTCAGTGCTGGAACAGTTGCTGAAACACAGTGTTGTTACATATGCTGAAACACAGCACTAGGGAACACAGTGCTGGAAATTATGCTGAAACAGCGCTAGATCTTATGCTGAAATAGTGTTGCATAACATTTTGTATTTTGATCTATAGGCTCGAAGAAACTCGGGGCATTTTGTAACTGAATCTATGGCTTTGCCACCCCTCTAATATAAACCATAACCGTTTTCGTCAAAAAAAAAACTATCTAACTGTCTTTCTAGTTTGATTCTAATATGTTGGGATTATTTCAAATTTTGGTTCTTCAAATATCTTGTCTCTTACCACCTTCAGTGATGTATCCATTTCTGGACTTTCATTCTCAAATGAAAATGTAACTACAAAATTTTGTTGTATCTCTTCCTAGTTTGCAGTTTCTCTACGATGTTCATGTTCTATGTACCAGTTCTTTGGAATGCCTTCTAATGTGTTAATACAATGATGTGTCCATTCTTATGGTGATACTAATATCCATTGAACCATGCACATGTCTACATGTTATTTAGGTTGTCCAAATCCATCATATTTCTTCAACACTCTTTTCTCTTGCCCTGTGTCGAATCTAATGTGAAGTAACCTCTTGCACTGAAACCAGTTGTTGATCTTCTCCCTATGTGTACCCCACCAATGGGTAGGTGTATCTTTCAAAGCAATATCTAATACTAGTAATATCTGATTTTCTAATACTTATGATTCAAAATTCATCAAAAATTCTTCTAAATCATTTAGACCATAAAAGTAGGATACTCTCTTACCTTTGAACCAATACATCTTCACGCGCACATCATTCTGGTGCATCTTCTGGTAGATCATTCATGTAATCGTTGTTGCCAGTTCTCCAGTCCTGTGTTGGAGTTTGAAGCACAAGAACTAATACTCATCCAACTGAGCATTCCATCTGCAATTGGGTTGATATAATCCTCTTCACATGCGAGAGTCCATGTGATACGAGAAGCTCATTCTTCTCTTCTGTCTCGGCATTTTGGGCAAGGAAAAACTATGGCTTATTTGTAGAGTTTTTTTATTGGCCTCAAATGAAATCAATTGTAACTAAATATGTAAAGGGGTGTGTGATGTGTTCTACGTGTAAGCCCACTAATAGAAAATTAGGGCTATACTCACCACTTCTTATTCCATCCCATCCATAGGAAAGCATTTCCATGGATTTTGTAGGGGGTTTACCAATGACCAAAGGGGGTCATGATTATTTGTATGTTGTAGTGGATAGGTTCAGCAATATGTGTATCTTGATGCCATGTAAAAAGAAAATCACTGCTGAGCATACTACTAATCTCTCCTTTCAGCATGTTTGGGTTCACTTTGGATTACCCACGTCCATTGTCTCGGATCAAGATACTCGATTCCTTGGGGATTTTTGGACTAGTTTGTGGAGAATGATGGACACTAAATTGAAGAGGAGCATTTATTTTCATCCACGGACCAATGGACAAACAGAGGTGGTAAACATAACAATGGTACTTTTGCTTCGAGGATACTACAGCAAGCATCCTAAGTTATGGGTTGAACATATAACTTATGTACAGCATGCTTATAATCGAGCTTTACATTCATCCACTCAAAGTTCACCTTTTGAGACATGTTTTGGGTACCTACCAAAGGTTCCTTTGGACTTGATGTATGGGAGAGATTTCGATGTGAATAAAGAACGAACATAGGACAGATCCTGCAAGTTCATCCAGAGGATCTAGTAGATACACCAGGTAGTTAGGGAATGGTTGGAGAAGAGTCAAGCACAGTATAAAGCTCGGCATGACAAGCACAGGGTTGATCATTAGTTCTAGGTTGGAGATTGGGTATGGATTCACATCAGCAAGGAACGATTTAAGGGTGAAGGCAAGAAACTCAAGCCCATCCGATATGGACCCTTCACTATTTTGGAGAAAAGTGAGACTAATTCTTTTCATTTAGATCTTCCACCTTATATGAAGATCTATTCAATTGTGAACATAGAGAACTTGAAACTTTTTTAGCCTCCCATGATCATGGATCGGGATGAGGAAGTTTCAATACCTTCAATTTATGAGTTTGCACCTGAGTACTTGGATGAGTTATGAGAAGATATCATCCTGGACAGAAGGACGAGGACTTCACGTAGGGGTGATGTTTATTATCTTTGAGTAGGCTTAAAGGGCACACATCCAAGAAAGGAAAAGTGGATTGAGAAGGATAAGGTGAGGGAACTCTTCCCTCACTTACCAGTCGATTAATGAAATCTTTTGGTGGTCCAAAAATCTCTCAGTGGGAAGGCGTGATCCAAAAAGGATCCAGAGAAGGTTAAGAACAACTCAAAACGCACAGAAGAAAATCAGAACTTTTTAGAATGGCTTCAGCAAACAACAAAAGGGAAAAACTTAAAAGTTCCCAAAACTCGATTAAAATGGAATAATTGTGAAGAGAACGAGGCAAGCTTTCTAACAGCGCAAACGGCTCGTCAAACGGAGTTATGGATCAAAATTTATAAGCTGTCAAAGATTAGGTCAAACTTGGTGAAAAGTCAAAAAGTGAAGGTGACACGTGGAACCACTGCAAGGGTGACATGTGGCACATCCATACAGATGAGTTGGCATGGGATGACAAGGATGGAAGATAGGTGGGAAAGTTAGGTGATGACACATGTCAGCTTCATGGGCAAATCAGATTGCGACAAGTGGCAGTTTTGTGCACAAATTATATGGTGCCACGTGGCCCAGTCATGGGCTGCCACACCCCTCCAATGGTTGGTGTGTAAAATTTATTTGACTCCGTAGGAGTCGAACTCATGACCTCTCATAGCCCAAAGGCCCCACAACTTCACACTACCACTACACCACACTATGTTGCTTGTTGGTAATATGGTTCGCATTTTATTTAAGTTTAATGTTATGTGGGTGCCAAAAGAAAAGGGGCTAGGCCTTCAGCCTAGCCTCTGGTTATATGTGAAATCTATACGAACACACTCCATTTCCTATCATTTTAACAGCGCTACCACATATGCCACTATATATATATCAATTCTGCTATATATATCCACCGCCTGCCAAATACAATCGGGCTACCAAACATAGCATATTTTGCCATAACGTATCCCACCAATTTAGCAGAGCACGCCAAAACTGTGAATCCCAAAAGAAAGGGGAGGCCCGCGGGTTCAACCCCAAGACCTCCTCTAACCAACATCTTATAATAGTATCCACCCGCCAATTAGGCTAATGGACTCATCAATGCACAACCGCCTAAAATTGGTATAAGAATGGCATCTAGTTCAGAGTTCGGGACACAGCAAGAGCACACGAGAGGTGAGACTGAGCGCGCCCATACAGACTTGTACGGCTTGGTACGGATTTTTCACATAGTTCGAGATTTCTCAGCATTTATTGTAGGAGCAGTGGCATGCAAATCGAGGCAAGGGTGCCTCTTGGGCCAAAAATGTCTGACTCGGATCGAGGCGTGGAGACAGTCATTTTTAGGTAAAACGACGCCATGAACGCAGTGGTGGTGTTAGTTTTCTAATCTAAGCAAATATTTTGTATCTTAAATCTAGAATGAGGTATACTTATGTATTTTTCCCAATTCTTTTGTGGAGTTAATAAAAAGACCTACCCATTTGAGAGCAAGACTTGGAGACGTAGTCCACCAGGGGCGAACTCCGTTATCAATTTCTTTGTGTTCATATTGCATGATTATGTCTCTTTCCTTTTGAGATTTTCCTTCTTTATGGTGTACTTTATTTTATGCTCATTTAATACAGTTCTTTAATAAGTCACCAGACTAAAAGATCCTGGATCAACATGACATGGGTAGAGGCTCCTTCATCCACCATAATTTTAAAGATATTGATGTTGCAAGATACGACTTGGATTTTGAAAGCGACATGGGTAGGAATTTTAGGCTTATCCTAGTCAAAATAAAAATTTATAAGTTTGGCATCTAATGGGTTGATTTCACCTATAGCATTCAATAATGCATTATGCTTAACAGAGCGACTCTAGAGAACTTCCAATGCAAACATGGCACATGGGCCCTAAGCTAAATTGTCTACAACTCTATAGTTTTGAGTGGCTCAGAAATTAGTATTGTATGCAGTTCTTCTTGCATTTCCTTTTAGAGGACAAGACATTATATCATTATGTGGATTTGGTATTTGCAACTGACCATCTAGATGAGAGGTAGAATCTTCCTTTTCAGAAATTCCACTATCGAGAACTCCTAATTATGGGCTCGAGTGTTGACATGCACATCCTAGCTACACATATAAATCTTTACATTGTGATAATTCCCCCTTGCTTGCAAGGGATGGCCTTGGTTTCCCCTTGAGGGGGTGTGGAGTCAACAACAACCATATGTCATTATTGGGTGGGAAAAGGGGCTTGCAAAATGGCAGGTGGTTGTTGTCGTTGAGCAACCCCACTTATTGACCATTTCACAATTACCTCCAACTTCAGCATCGATGGGTAAGGTGATCTTCCTTACACAACTTGCAAGGAAATTTCACTTTATTCTTTTCCTTCTTTCCCCCAATATCATTATTGTTATTTCCTTATGTCATCATAGCCTAGAGTTGTTACCCCTTTTATACTTTTATTTTTTCTTACCTCCAATCTGCTAGGTGTTCATAGTCCATATTATATAAATGTCAAAGGTTTGGGTGGAGACTAGGGTAGGTTGAGTAGAAGTGATTGTAGGAAAGTTACTATGAATGGAAACATGCCCCATTTGATTCACCACCTAGACAATTGTAGCATGACTAATCAATATTATAATGTTGTCAATAGAAGGACATGATATTGATTTCCCATTCTCAAAAAATAGAGCATTGAGAATGATCTTATATAGCATCTAAGATTGTGAATACACTTATTTTAACTACTAGGCCTTGATGATCACATGTTCCTCCATAACTACCCCTAATAGGGCGACATCATTGGCCATATAAGGCAATAAATAATTTACAAACCAATTATCTAAGAGTTGGTCTAGAATCTCGACCCTAATCAGCTATTGTATACGCCTCCACTCATGACTATGATTTGAAATGTGTATGGAAGTTGTTTTCCTAAGTGATGTCAAGAGATTAATACCATTCTCATAATGGATTGGAAATTGAAAGTGCATTAAGAATGCCATTTCCAAATATGAGAAATCAGAAAAGAAAGTGCATGATAGTGCAATGTACCATTTAGTGGCTACCCCAGTTAGGTTTCACTAGAAAATATGAAAACAAATCAAATCATCCATAAGTGAGTTTCATGGACACCACAAATGAAAAGTCATAATGTGATTTGAGGGATCTTCCCCAGCTTTACCTTCAAATTTTATAATATTTAAAGGGAGCTCGGTGGGAATCATTGGCCAAGTAGGGTAATGCAAAATTGGGTCACTCGTAAGCTTGGACAAATCTAGGAGATTTAAGGTTTCCAAAAATGGCAATGGGGTCATATAACTAGAACTAGTGATAGTTGAACCATGCGATCCACTTGTATCACACTTCCCATTACAATGTTATCACTACTAAAGGTGGGTCTTAAGCTAGGCTAGCTAGAGCTACTAGGAGTGTAAGTGTTGCCAAAGGGAAACCCCAAAGTTAGGGACATACATGCTCCCAATAGGGATATTGAAAATGGGGTTACCCCCACTTCCTACGTACATGTTGGATACAAGGATGTTTTTACCACCAAAATAAAATCTGGTTCTACGGACAACCATTCCCCTAGAGAGAAAATAATGGGAATACAATCAACACTACCAAAAGGTGTCCCCATAGCAATGTTGGTGCCATTAAGAGGAACACTAATAGTGAGATTGGCCTTACTCATTGACATTCCAATGGAAATTGTGGTGACCCCAATGAATGTACTAGACGTAACAAGGTTTTCTCTCCCTATTCCTGGAGAACTTGCAACATTTTCCATCTTGAACAATGGATTAAGAAGGCTACTCACATAAGTAGTTAGATCATTAGGTGGGAATGGTCTCACCTGAATGACCAATGATTCAAACAAATCAATCAAAGCAAGGTTAAAATTAGACAAAGGAGGCTCTTTAATATCTAGTATGGTTGAGCATGGGCTATAAGTGGCTCTAGCCCAAGCCTTGCCTTGAAGGAAACTTATAAATTTGAAAGTTGCGTTCAAAGCAAAAAACTTGGTTATTTTTCCTCAAAAGTATCTTAAAACATGTGATTGGACCTAAAAAAAAAGTATTGCCTGGATCTTGGTGATGGGGGGTCTCCCTCTTAAAAAAATATGGACTTATGTGGGGGTGTAAAACCTAAAGTGTACATAATGTGGCTACACTAAAACCTTTAAACATCTCTTTTTGTTTTGTTTGCTTGCTAAGAACGTTTGGGCATAGATAGAAGTTGTGTTTCAATAGTTTATGTTATCCTCCTTGTTCTAGAGAGCTACCTAACTAGGAAATCACCTTCCCTAGACTTTAGAGTTTCGGTCCACCTAGATTTTTTTCAAATTTGAAGTGCTCTTTTGGATTTGGGAACAATACAATCACTCCTTATTTAATGTTGATGTGGTGTCTCACTAGTTCTCTTGGTATGATGTTGTACTAACACATACTTAATTGTTTATGCAAATTCAAGTACAATCTACAAGGTGTTACTGGATATTGAGCACCTCTAGTAGTATTGGATTATTTGCACAAATCCCCATGCACCATGAGCAGAGGTGACTACAAACCCACCTTGTATTTACCCTCCTGGAGTATTCATTTTTTCAAGCCCATTTGGGCCTTTTTCTTGGGTAGTATTGGGAGGCTCTCATTCTGATAGTTTGTTTGACTCTGACCATAATTAACCTTGAAAAAAGGTGGTCAACAGGTTTGAGAGCAATGGGAGTGAACATGTAATCAGATGCCTAGATCCCTATAAGTGGATAAACAACTCCCTACATTGGCATTAGCAGATTTGGAGGGGGGCAAACCCCCTTAGTCCCCCACTAATGGGTGGGACCCTATTGAGCCTACTTTTGTTGATCCTTCAACTACATGTTGGGGGAAAAACCATGATGACCATGACCAACATCATCCTACAACCAACATGGCCGTTCTTTTGTATGTTTTTGCTTGAGGTGTAGGCCCTGATGGTTTGACTTTGGCACTTTGTTGGGGTGTTTTGGCATAAGACAATGCCTTGTTTTTGCACTTGCTTGTGACATTGACTCCATGATGGGATGTTTGGGTTTGTGGAAAACCCCACATTTTGTGTTTTTTTCTTTCTTGTGGAGGCTATGTGGACATCCCATTTTATTAAAGCTTGTACATATTTCCTATTAATAGAGTTTAAAGGAAGATGTATTATAAAAAGAATCATAAATAAATATCTCCCTTGGGGGGAAGTCCAAGTATTTCATCCAAAGATACATCTACAATTCTTGTAAAATTGGAAAATCAACTAGTTTGGGACCTTGGTCCTTTGTCGGCTCCACAATACATGTTGCCTACAATTGGTACTTATATTTTAATAACATATTTAGTTGCAAGGCTAGAATCTATCTTATTGATATTGGATTTGGAATACCCTTTGTTGATGTCTTTCTTCCTCATTAATACAATAAAATGTATTATTATAGCAATCAAGCATGACTCAATGTGACTCTAACCAATCTACCCCACTATAACATCATATGATCCAAGAGGTAAGATATTTAAATTGCATATCAAGAGAGCCCATTTAACTCTAATGGGAAACTCTCTACTATCTCACTTACCTTTCTCTTAATTCCAGTGGCTAATTGCACTAGTCATGATTTGTTATGTGTACTCCACTTAATAGAATAATTTTTAGGAATTCTAGCCATAATAACATAGCTATAGTTAGATCTGGTATCAATTAAAGGTGAAACAACTTGCTTTGTGATATTACCTTCAACCTCGACCACAACATACTAATGATCCACATGACATTATTTTAATGTAGCATAGATTTTGGGTATGATGCATGCTACATAATTCACTAGCCTCTTGGATATTGTGGACAACTCCACTTTGTCATTTATATGTGGGAAGTTCCTTTACAGGTGTTCTTCTCCATAAATCTAACATGAAAGTGGAATACTTTCTCCTATTCTTGTCTACATTGTCCTTGTTCAATTTTGAGTTGGTTGACTTTGTTAGAAAGAGTTTATATTATTTTTAAGCATAGGTGATCTAAATCCTCTCTTTCCTTTGTCTGTGTTTTCTTTTTACTTGTCTTTACAAGTCTTTTGTTAATATTCCTTGAATTTTACACAATTTCTCAAAAATTGGCCTTTCAATGTGAATTGCTTCCTCAATATTCCAAGGTTTTGTAATCTCAACATGATTTCTATAATCAGGGTTTAGGTCACACAAAACTAGCTTATCTTCAACTCCTTGTATTTAATAAAATTGGCATGCTTTCATAGTTCTACGAACTTCCTTTCATACTCTTTGAAGGTCATCATCCCTTGCTTGATATCATGAAATTCATTGAATTTATTATGGTAATAATTCTCAAAAAGTTATTTTAGCTCAAAATATCTTTGGAATTGCTTCCAACCAATTTTGTTGCCATCAATTTTCTTCACTTGTTTATGGTGCTCCCACCACATAATTGATTTTACCATCAAATTGGATTTGTTGACTTGGAATTTTATGCTCCAGGGTTAGTCAATAATATTGATATATTTCCGCATTCCCAAGAGCCATGCCTTGAATTTTTTAGAATTGGTTTCACCATCAAATTTGGGTAATTTTGCTTTACAAAACCTAGAATCTTTCAAGTTATCTCTACAATGCATATTTATCCTGTGGCTACTTGCAAAAGATTGAGGAGTGATTATTGAATATTTAAATTCACAAGGTTAATTGGAATATTATCCTTTGGATTCATGGGATATCCTATGAGAATATTTTATTGAACTACATTTACATCCATTAGTTGCAACATCCTCGAATGTCACCTTTAGATATAGATGCACTCCAATTGAAATTTATTCTTGGTTTTATGATCAAATTTCCCAATTGTGAGGTGATTGAGCTTGAACAACAACATTTGGATTTTAGAAGAAAAAACAAATGTGGAATTAACATTGCATAACAAAAATATTAACGGAAACCCAATTAAATTCATAAGTATGCTTACCAACATATTGCATTGCATCAATCTACCCACTTAATTAATTGAATTATACATAATAAACRAAACTACAAAAAGAAGTCATGTAACAKATTCTTCACATCTATTCATAAGAACACCTATCAATTTCATGAATAGAATTTGGATCTTAAACAAATTTCAATAATTAACTGATAGAAATAAAAATAGAAATCAGTGGTTATCTTCCTCACAGGTTTAGCACCCATGAAAATGATTTGTTTTTTATGGATGCCAACATATGCCAATGTAATGATATGCATAAATTAAGTGTGCATGAATAGATTTATTAAGAAATGCTCAACACAATTTAATCCATGTGCATAACCAACAAAGGCTCCCATCTCACTAATAATTCCATTAAGAGAATTCACATATGCCAATTAAAGTCATGGAAACAATAGGTAAAATATAATTAGAGATATCTCATATAAAGATAGATAAAAGCTATTATCTTTACTCATGAATTTTTCCACCTAACTAGTTGCAAAGGAGCAATTTGCCTCCCAATAATAGGAATCTGCTATAGATTCACTCATAAATTGGGCTATAAGAACACTACAGTGAAGAAACACCTATGTGACTCTAACTTTACTCAATATAACCCACAATGCTAAAGAGTTTAGACATAACCAATCAGTTACCACCATGTCTTATGATAAAACTCCTCTAAGAATCTCATTGATCCTTCAATCAACCATGATCCTCTTCCTCCCATCAATCGCAACACAAGGTCTTGATTTTCCCTTATGTAATAAATATTCCCTAAGGAAATATGTCTTCTTTAGTTCTCTAATGGTGGAGTAAAGAACCTAATCCATTAATTTTCCTTTGGGTAATTAGAGTGGTATACCTTATATCAATTATGGTTAATTCTTGGAACATGCTTAAGGTCATAGGTTTATAGATTTATTTAGTCATTGAGGACATTGCATGCATGGTTCTTCATTCCAGAAGCAACCCATTTCCTCTTCTACCAACAACAAATCATTCTAACTTGTCAATGGTGGATTATAGGGTTATTGAAAGTGTGACATTGATATTCCCCCAACTAGGGTTCAATACTCATCAATGACACACATGTACTTTTTCTTGTGTTCATGCTTATGTATGTTCTAGTGCACACAACAACAATTGGGGCTAGGTGAAACTCTTGGGAATCTTTGGTGGAATAAATACCCTCCAATTGTTCCTCTTCGCCAAAGGAATCCAATTGAATGTTGTTGGTTGCACTATCTCCCATATCAGGTAATGCATGTTAATGACACCATGATATGTAGAATCCAGTCACAAAAAAAAATCCCCCTAGCTTACTACAAGCTCTCACAAAACTTATGCTTATGGGATTCTTGTGCATGTTAGAAGAATGGTAGTCACAGAAATAAAACCATTCTTGGAACTACACAAGTTGAAACCTAATTGAGAAGGAAGAAACAAATGGAATGGAAGAGAAAGGTGAAAAACCAAACTCTTAGATTGTATCGGTTCCATTTGCATGAGACAGTGTACCTTGCAAAAAGAGGATAACACATTTTAGCTTAGGGAATCTAAGGTCAAAGGTTAGGGAAATTTCTAAGAAACATGGGAAAGAATGTAATGTCATTAAGGAGACATATGGAAACAATATTTTACTATTTTATTCCATTGGACCTTTCTTCCCATTTTATGGGCTTATAGCCCCCATGTTTGTCCTTAGCAACTTTATTGGTGGTTTTTATTATATTTTATGTTACCCTTTTTTTAAACATAACACTAAAGTTCACCATGGAAATATATTCATGTGGTGGTATTCTAGGAATATGCAAAATCACCATAACCTAAAGCTCGTTACTTGGACACATAAGCATTTATTAGTTGGACCTTCATCTTGGGCTCCATACCAGAAATATATACAAGGAATTTTATATAGTTACATCGCAAGGCCGTTATAACTTATTCCACGTCGCTTGACACTCATCCATAACCCTCCTCATTACAATGTGTTCATGATTTGATTTAAAAATATCCAATGGTTAAAAATGAAGTATTGCATCCACCTGGAATAGCACCAATCTCAATGCACTCTTTATAGCCCAACATGGTTCCAACAATGAGGGCATGTCCTCTCATCATTCTTTTATCTTCTCTTTCAATGGTGTGATCTTCTCCATTTCTAACTTTCATTTGTTGGCTTTCTTGAACAACTAGGTACTACAATTGCACTCACATGATTGGAGATGCTTTCAAAGCCTTAACATTTCAACATATACCAATGTTAATAACCAAAGGAAAGTATACATAGCGTAGCCATTTTTATGCAATATACATTCCAACTACATGAATTTSAAATTCATAATGAATAACATATGTTTATCATGCAAAATACATTATGCAATATCAACTTGATACTTATATGTATTGATATATGCTCACTTCACATGGCTCCCATGGGTGAGGTTCCACAACTTGTCTTTCCTTAACACACCCAAAGCATAGTGTTGTGTGATTAGAGCTATCATATGTCATCAATCATGCAAAATACATTATGCAATATTAACTTGATACTTATATGTATTCATATATTCTCACTTCACATGGCTCCCATGGGTGAGGTTCCACATCTTGTCTTTCCTTAACACACCCAAAGCACAGTGTTATGTTATTTGAGTTAGCATATGTCATGAATATGAAAAATACATTATATGATATCAACTTGATACTTATATGTATTCATATACTCTCACTTCATAATGGCTCCCATGGGTGAGGTTCCACATATTGTCTTTCCTTAACACACCCAAATCATAGTGCTATGTGATCTGAGCTAG
>JASDQU010687606.1:27161-37715 GCA_032191745.1 Picea mariana
ATGCATTTTTCCATAAGCAAGTGCATGCCATGATTTGGAATAATGATGTTACAGAATATTAGGGAAACCAACAGTTCTAAACTTCACTCCTTTGAGGAGATCAAGGGGGTAGCATTTGATCACTTCGTTAATCTTTATTTGGAAAAAAGGATGAGCTAGGATAGATGAGACAATAAAAATGTTGGAACACATTCCCCCATTAATATCACAAGAGGAGAATTCAAAACTCACTGTTACGGTTAAGTTACCCTTGCAGACAGGTGCAACCGCCCTTTGGACCAAGACCCCTCTTTGATCCAAAGATAGAGAAAAATAAATGGTAACTACTTTCCTTTTAGATATAGTTTAACAAGTAGGATAGAAGGCACACCTTTTTATGATGGTTTTCCTCGCTTCTCCAACCTCTGACCTTGATGTCCAAGCTCCTAGGTGCAAGAAGATACATGCAAATGAACATAAGAGATATTCTTCTTCTACACTATATTGTTAGGTAACAACAGATCTACCTATAAAAAATTTACAACAATAGACATGTATGTGACAATTTGACAAAAAACATGAAAGGAATAGGCCAAGTTATATATTGATAGAAAGAAATAATGAAGCACTTACCATCAAATTCGACGTTGCAATAGTGCCTCCAAAGATCTCTTATTCAACCCTCTCTTGAATGTTTCAATATCAAAAGTGTGATGCTCGCATGGATTCTCTACTCCTTTCACTCAAGCATGATCTTGATTATATAGTGATTTGAGGCACAACAACCTTGAGATATTTTGGGAAGATGGTTGAGGATTTGGCTCATCAAAGAATATTGAGTTTGCTCAAGATGGAGTATTAAGCCCTAAATAGTGGCACATTACCCCTTAATTGGGGCATATTACATTAGTATTTTTATTTTATTTATGTCAGCATGGTTCCATTAGTTGTAATTGTACCTCCTAGTCTCCTATATATACCAAGGAGACCTTTTTCATTTGGAATCATATTGTATTTGTAAATTTATGTGGTGTATAAGAAGGTTTCCCCCTCGAAGAGGCTTATTATCTGAAATTCTCTCTTTGTCAAGGCGTTGAGTACTTATTCTGAGGCTTTTTATGCTATTTTGATATTTTTTCTTAGCATTTGGTATCAGAGCTCAAGGTATATTGATTAATTGGGTTGGTTCTCATTGATGTCAACCCTTGAAGAAAGTCTGGTAGCGAATTCTGGTAGCACAAAGGTTCAGGTAATTGACCCAAGTTTGTTTGATGTATAATGGTATGAGTTTTGATATATTTGCAAGTAAGACTATTCTAGATGGATAGTACATGTCATGCCATTTTTTGTGGTATGTGGAACGTCACATAACTCCTCACGGTTTGAGAGTTATGGCCTTATGAAGTTGGAGGACCCTCATATGTTGGCTTGAAGTCCCAAAAGGTCAAAGAAGTTAAAGTGCTTGCAAAGAAGAAAGTATTCAAATAATAAAGTGAAGTGACAAAGTCAAAGAGGATTATTTAAATAATAAAGTGAAGTGACAAAGTCAAAGAGGATTATTTAAATAATAAAGTGAAGTGACAAAGACAAGGAAGATTATTTAAATAATAAAGTAAATGGAGAACTTTCTAATTATGGAAAGTGGTTATAAGAAGGTTAACCCTAAAATGAGGAAAATGGGTTAAGTATTCAAGTGGCTATTGGATGTATGGAAAAGCGGCAAATTGGGCAAAGTTGGACATAGGTGACTATGTGGGCAAAGTGGTCTAGAAGATGCTTCTAAGGAAGCTACATGAAAGTATAAATATGAGGCAAGGCTCTCTCATTTCAATCACACTTGAGAATATTGAATATCTACAGGTGACTGAGCTAACCAAAGGATATCTAAGCCAAATTTCAGAGGGAAGGTGAAGTAAAGAAGGCCAAAATTCAAGGGAGGATAAATTCTTTTGATTATGCTTTCTAAGGTATGTTATTTACAGGTCATCTCACCATTTTCGCAATAAATTTTTTTCTAGAATGATTCAGACCGTGAAATTGGGAGGCCATTAAGGAAACATATCCAAGTAGTTGTGGTACGAATTTCATCTTGTGGGTCGTTGTTTTTTTGGAGTTACACTCTGTGGAAAATAGGGTGTGTGGCTAGTCCTGAAACTAGTCTAAAACAGGTGTTCATAACAGATCCAAATTCAGTAAGACCAAATGTGTTGGTTAGAGTACACTCTTTAGTATTCTGTGTACAATTTTCATATCCATACAAGAAATATTTCGTGCGGGGCACGCTCTACAAGTTCTCTCTCTAGAATAAGCTAGAATTCAACAAGGTATGTCATTTTTTCTCTAACTCCTTTTCTTAGAAGTTCCAAGTAGTGACACGTGGAGGAATTGCATAAAACACATTGAAGAACATTCTGTACTATTTTCAGATCTTTATTCATTATAGGTACATTGTTATGATCATTTCAAGTTAGGGTTGTTGACTAATCTAAAACTAGTCATGTGAGACTAAAGTAAAGTTTGATGAAAATGCTACTCTCTTGTCGTTAAATTTAAATCAGGTTTGCACGTATGTGATCATATACACCAGGTCTATTATAGAGTTACAAATCAGATTTGGATGATAAAATTGATGAGGGATTTTGGTTGAGGTTGAGGTACAGTTTGGTGCATGGTTGATGCACTTGTTTATGGTACAGGTTGATTACAGGTTGATGCATGGTTCAGATTATTGGTACAGGTTTTTTGGTGCTGGTTGATTGGTACAGGTTTACAGCAGTATATCTCACAGTGATAGTGTGACAGTGGTTCCATCATTCTACTTATATGTCAGGGCGGTTGGACAAGGCAAGGACAGGTGGTTGTAGCCACCTTTCGGTTGTAGCCGGAGCACATAGGGGGTTGTAGCCTCCTTCTGGTTGTAGCCAGAGAATTGAGGAATTGGAGCTTCCCTTAGGTTGTAGCCTGAGAAACTAGGGGGTTGGAGCCTTCTTTTAGTTGCAGCTGGAAAACAACGGAAGTTGGTGCTGCCAATGAATGTAATTCTTCAAGACATATAAGAAAAAACATTCAGTGGTTTTCTCAAGCTCTGGGCTTCCACGTAAAAACACTGGTGTACTGTGTATGTGTGTGATTGTTCATTTGTTCATTGTTTATTTACTCTGCAAATATTGGATGATAATTCTACATTGATATAACACCTGCATTATATGGTTAAAAAGGATTAGATTGATCTATTATTGATTCACCCCCCCCCCCCTCGGTAATCCAACAATTGGTATCAGAGAGGGTTCCTTCAGAAATCAGTTTAACCACTAAAAGGTAGAGCATGGAGAGCAACAACATGTATAAAGATGTAATACCATAGTTTGATGGACATAAGTATGCATTTTGGAGCATAAGGATGAAGACATATATATAGGCACAGGGATTTGAAATTTGGAAATCAATTGTAGAAGGATACACAGCACCAATAGTTCCATCGACAAATGAAAAAGCAATGAAACTCGGTTAGAATGATTCCAAAGCCACAAATGCACTTCTTAATGATCTTGGAGAATCGGTATTCACCAAATTTGTACATTGTAAATCCACTAAAGAAAATTGGGAAAAACTTTGAAATATTTATGAAGGAGATTCAAAAGTCAAAGTAGCAAAGCTTCAAACTTACAAAGGTCAGTTTGAACAACTAAAGATGAAGGAAGATGAGAATATTGCAGCTTACTTTTTATGAGTCGATGAAACAGTAAATGCAATCTTGGGATTGGGAGAAGAAATCAAAGAATCTGTAATTGTTCAAAAGGTACTAAGATCTCTTCCTATGAGATTTGACCCTAAGATATCATCACTAGAAGAAAGAGAAGATCTAAACTCAATAAGCATGGATGAACTACATGGAATCTTCACAGCATATGGAATGAGAACTGAACAGCAAAATCCAAATATAAAAGAAGAAGCCTTCGAAGCATCCAAAAGGTCAAAGCAAAAGGGAAAGAAAAAAACAAAAAGAACATAGCAGCAGTAGTGAAGTCTCGGAATATGATGAAGAAGTGGTCAACTTTGTCAGAAGATTGAACAAGGGAACCAATGGTAGGTATAGAGGTAAGCTTCCTTTGATTTGTTTTAATTGTGATGGTATTGGTCCTTTTGCACAAATTTCCTCATAAGAAAAAAATAAATGATGAAGGTTAATCAAATAGAAAACAAACATATAAAGGAAAAAGAACCACAAAGAAAGTTTTCAAGAAAATCTTATGGGCCAAAGAAGACATCTCATCATCAAATGAAGATGAAGTCATTGATACTGAGACAGAAGGAGTTCTATTCATGGCAGTAGAAGACTATGATAAAGAAGAATAGGAAGAGGTTGAAGAGTATGAAGAGGAAGACGTTGACTACCGAGAAGAATTGTTGTGTGCTATAGAAGTTATCAGAAGAGAAAAGAAGAAAAACAAGAAACTACAAGCATAACTAGACAAGAAAGAAGACACTCAGGAACTAGAACAAATTATCACAAATTTGAAGGTTCAAATTGAAGAATATAAAAGAATTGAAGAAGCACTCAAAGAACAACTAGAAGGAAGATACAGGATAATTTGAAATTTGGAAGTAGAAATTTTCACATTAAGAAAGGGTATTCAAAAGAAAAATATGCATAACAGCTCAAAATTTTTGAATGGCATTATCAACAGTCAAAAACCTCATCGTGACAAGTCTGGCCTTGGATACAATCAGACAAAAAGGAGATCAATCTCCAAAACAACAGAACAAGAAACATATCCAAAAAGCTATGCAGAAAAAATCAAAGGGGATAGGAAGGTCTACAAAGAAAATTATAGGGACACTCCTCAACCGAGAAGATTCAGATTTCAGAATCAATGACTAACAGAAACAGATAGGCCTCAGGAAGAAGAAGGATTCATAAGAGTACCTCCTTTCAGAATATATTCAACTCCCAGGTATCAAACTATCTTTTTTGGTTTATGTTATGCATGTAATAATTTTGGACATAAAGTTGTGAATTGCAGAGCTAACAACAGGAACATAAATAACTTTGAAAGTCATACACAAAAGGGTTATCCAAGAAGGCCTAGTGAAACATAGAGAAGAAGTTACAACAGGTTTGAATCTTTGAGCACTAATTTAAGTGGAATGCTACAAATGTAACAAATTTGGACACATGGCCAAATATTGCATAATGAAATTCCCTCTTAGAGAACCACAACAGAACAACAACAGTCATAGACAGGAACCTTAGAAAAGGACACGGATAAGAAAGCAGAATCAGTATAGCAATGAAGAATTCACACTCTCTCTACAGTCTAAGAAGAAGAAACGTGATTGGTATATTGACATTGGTTGTTCAAAACACATGACAGGTGATAGAGACATGTTTCTTACATTAATAAAGGAAAGATATGGATTAGTCTCCTTCGGAAATGATGATTCAGCTAAAATCATTGGAAAAGGCACAGTCGGAATTGGGAACAAGAATACCAAGGCAGAAAATGTTCTACTAGTAGAAGATATGAAAAATATTCTTCTAAGTGTGAGTCAAATGTGTGACCAACGTCATAAAGTTACCTTTGATTCACAAAAGTGCGAGATAAGAAAAGAAGGTTCAGGAAAATTGATTGCAACAGCTCCAAGAACTTCAAGCAACATATATGTATTAAGTGAAATTGGAAATGAAAAGTGTTGCCTAGGAAAGGAATATGAAAGTTGTCTATGACACAAAAGAATGGGTCACATACATTTTGATAACATTTTCAAAGTCACCAAGAGGGAAGCAGTTAGAGAAAATCCCCAGATCACGAAACCAACCAACACTTTATGCAAGCATTGTCAACAAGGAAAGCAAACAAAGACCAGGTTTAAATCAAAAGAATATTCAATGACAAGACCACTAGAAATTGTGCATACTGATCTAGTTGGACCAACTACAACAAAGGGTTTAAAAGGTGAGAAATACTTTATGTTATTAGTTGATAATTATACAAGAATCACTGCAGATTGTTTTCTCAAGAATAAGTCATAAGCTTTTGAAAACTTCAATGTCTATAAAGAAATGGTTAAAAATGAAATGGATTCAAAAATCAAATTATTGAGATCTGATAATGGAGGAGAGTTCACTTCAAAGGAATTTATGGACTACTGCAGTAGGCATGGAATAAAAAGGAAATTCTATGTTGCTAGGAAACCTCAACAGAATGGAGTTGTTGAAAGAAAGAACAAGACAGTACAGGAAATGGCTCAAACAATGCTAATGGATTCCAAATTCAAAGATATATTTTGGACACAGGTAGTGCATACAGTAGTTCACATTCAAAACATAGTAATGCTCAGAAACAACACTGACAAAACTCCCTACGAGCTATGGAAAAGAGACCAGCAAATGTGAAGCACGTCAGAGTTTTTGGAAGCAAATGCTACATCAAAAGAGAAGATGGAAGAATGGGAAAGTTTGACTCTCATGTAGAAAAAGCAATACTTTTTGGTTACTCAAGTACAAGGAAAGAATACAAGTGTTACAATCTAAGATTGAACAAAGTTGTGGAAAGCATCAATGTAACAATTGATGAAACAGGTAGACAATAATTAAAGGAAGAAGAAAATGAATCAATGGAACAGCTTTATGAAGAAGAAGCAAAAAATGAAAAAGAAGTAGAAGGGGAAGATGAAGATTATCCGACAGAAGCATAAGAGAAAGTTCAGCAAGTTCCTCCAAAGACACCTAGCAGACGAGTACAAAAGAATCATCCTTCATATCAGATTATCATAAACAAAGATGCAAGAGTTGAGACTAGAAGAAGAATCTATTCACCAGAACAAATGCACTTAGCACTCTCATCTACGATTGAACCAACCTGTTTTGAAGAGGCCAGCAAGGATAAATTTTGGAATAAGACCATGGATGAAGAATTGGATCAAATAAAGAAAAATGACACTTGGGAATTGGTTCCAAGACCAAAGGATAAGAATGTGATCGACACAAAGTGGGTAAACAGGAATAAATTGAATGAAGATGGATAGGTTACAAGGAACAAAGCTAGATTTGTATGTAAAGGATATGCACAGGTTGAAGGAATCGAATTTGAAGAGACATTTGCCCCAATTTCAAGAATGGAAGCAATCTGATTGTTTTTAGCTTATGCATGCTCCAAAAATATCAAAGTGTATCAGATGGACATAAAATCAGCTTTTCTGAATGGGGAACTTGAAGAAGAAGTCTACATTGAACAAACAGAAGGATTTCAATTGTCAGAGAACACAGATTATGTGTGTAAATTAAAGAAGGCCTTATATGGTCTAAAACATGCTCCTAGAGCATGGTACTCTAGACTAGATAAATATCTACATCGGGCAGAATTAAGAAAAGGAAGTGCGGACAACAACCTCTACATCAAGGTAACTCAAGATAGTATTTTATTAATTGAAGTTTATGTTGATGGTGTTATTTTTGGAAGTACTCATGACATGTTAAGCCAGAAATTTGCAAAGGACATGCAGAATGAATTTGAAATTTCATTACTTGGAGAACTATCATTCTTTCTGGGTCTTCAGATACATCAAAGAAACCAAGGAAATTTTATTGCTCAAACCAAGTATATCAGAGAAATGTTAAAGAGGTTCGGAATGGAAGATTGCAAACCAGTTATCACTCCCATGCAAANAAGAGGATTTTCAAATATCTCAAAGGAACAAAAGAGTTTGGATTATGGTATCCAAAAGGAAAGGATCTATCACTTATTGCCTACACAGATGCAGATTGGGCAGGTTGCATTGATGACTGACGAAGCACTAGTGGAGCAGTGTTCTACTTGGGTGAGTGTTTAGTATCATGGTTAAGAAAGAGACAATCATTAGTATCTTTATCTACAGTCGAGGCAGAGTATATTGCAGAAGCAGCATGTTGTACACAGGTTCTATGGATGAAACAAACTCTGACAGATATAAAGGTTGAGTATGATGAGCCCATTCCAATCTATTGTGATAAGACAAGCACCATCAGTATCTCAAAGAACCCGTTGATGCACTCCAAGATGAAGCACATTCCAATAAAGTATCACTTTCTACAGGAACAGGTTGCAGAAAAGAACATCAGAGTTGAATATGTGGGCACAAAAGAACAAGTGGAAAACATATTTACAAAATCTCTTCCACGGGAATCCTTTGATTATCTTCGTCAGAGACTCGGAGTTATTTCTACTCCAAAATGAATGCTTTTGAATGCTTATCTTATATGTCTTCGATGTACACAAGGAAGCACCATAAAGAGGAAAGTTTAGGATGGGAGATCATACGAGTCAGTTAGGGGGAGCAGACCCGAATGGAAAGATACCTTTGCCATTGATGACAAAGGGGGAGAGATTTATTAGATGCAGAGGACAGAGGCATGGTTCTAGTGGGAGCATTGGTCACAGAGATGCATACATGGTTCCAGGGGGAGAATGAGTGGTATGAATTCAGTATTGAATCAAAGTGTTTCCATCAATGCCAAAGGGGGATATTGTTGATTAATTAGGTTGGTTTTCATTGATGTCAACCCTTGAATAAAGTCCGGTAACAAATTCCAGTAGCACAAATATTTGGGTAATGGACCCAAGTTTTTTTTATGTATAATGGTATTAATTTTGATATATTTGCAGGTAATACTATTCTAGATGGATAGTACATGTCATGCCATTTCTGGTGGTATGTGGAACGTCACATAACTCCTCACGGTTTGAGAGTTATGGCCTTACAAAGTTGGAGGACCCTCATATGTTGGCTTGAAGCCCCAAAAGGTCAAAGAACTCAAAGTGCTTGCAAAGAAGAAATTATTTAAATAATAAAGTGAAGTGACAAATTCAAAGAGGATTATTTAAATAATAAAGGGAAGTGACAAAGTCAAAGAAGATTATTTAAATAATAAAGTGAAGTGACAAAGTCAAGGAGGATTATTTAAATAATAAAGTAAATGGAGAACTTTCTAATTATGGAAAGTGGTTATAAGAAGGTTAACCCTAAAATGAGGAAAATGGGTTAAGTATTCAAGTGGCTATTGGATATGTGGACAAGTGGAAAATTGGAAAAAGTTGGACATAGGTGACTATGTGGACAAAGTGGTCTAGAAGATGCGTCTAAGGAAGCTACATGAAAGTATAAATAAGAGGCAAGACTCTCTCATTTAAATCACACTTGAGAATATTGAATATCTACAGGTGACTGACGTAACCAAAGGATATCTAAGCCAAATTTCAGAGGGAAGGTGAAGTAAATCAGGCCGAAATTCAAGGGAGGATAAATTATTTTGATGATGTTTTCTAAGGTATGTTATTTACAAGTCATCTCACCATTTTCGTAATAAAAAAAATTCTAGAATGATTCAGACCATGAAATTGGGAGGCCATTGAGGAAACATATCCAAGTAGTTTTGGTACTAATTTCATCTCGTGGGTCGTTGTATTTTTGGAGTTACACTCCGTGGAAAATAGGGTTTGTGGCTAGTCCTAAAACTAGTCTAAAACAGGTGTTTTGGGTAAAAATGGCATAACTTCTTCATAACAGATCCAAATTCAGTAAGACCATATGTGTTGGTTAGAGTACAATATTTAGTATTCTATGTACAACTTTCATATCCATACAACAAATATTTCATGTGGGGCGCGCTCTACAAGTTTGCTCTCTAGAATAAGCCAGAATTCAACAAGGTATGCCATTTTTGCTATAACTCCTTTTCTTAGAGGTTCCAAGTAATGACACCTGGAGGAATTGCATATTATGTACTATTTTCAAATCTGTATTCATTACAGGTACATTGTTATGATTATTTCAAGTTAGGGTTGTCGACTAATCCAAAACTAGTCATGTGAGACTAAAGTAAAGTTTGATGAAAATACTAGTCTCTTGTTGTTAAAGTTAAGGAAAGTTTGCAGGTATGTGATCATATACACCAAGTCTATTACAGAGCTACAAATAAAATTTGGATGATGAAATTGATGAGGGATTTTGGTTGAGGTTGAGGTATAGGTTGGTGCATGGTTGATGCACTTGTTTATGGTATATGTTGATTACAGGTTGAGGTACAGGTTGATGCATGGTTCAGGTTATTGGTACAGGTTGTTTGGTGTTGGTTGATTGGTACAGTTTTACAGTAGTATATCTCACAGTGATAGTGTGACAGTGGTTCCATCATTCTACTTATACATTAGGGCGGTTGGACGGGGAAAGGACAGGTGGTTGTAGCCACCTTCCGGTTGTAGTCGGAGAACATAGGGGGTTGTAGCCTCCTTCTAGTTGTAGCCAGAGAATTGGGGAGTTGGAGCTTCCCTCAGGTTGCATCCTGAGAAACTAGGGGGTTGGAGCCTCCTTCCAGTTGTAGCTGGAAAATAAAGGAAGTTGGTGCTTCCAATGAATGTAATTCTTCAAGGCATATAAGAAAAAGCATTCAGTGGTTTTCTCTCGCTTCGGGTTTCCACATAAAAACACTGGAGTATTGTGTATGTGTATGATTGTTCATTTGTTCATTGTTTATTTACTCTACAAATATTGGATGATAATGCTACATTGATATAACACCTACATTATATGGTTAAA
>JASDQU010687607.1:9034-19303 GCA_032191745.1 Picea mariana
AATGGTGTGTATATTAATATAGGTCAATGTCTCATCATTAACAAACAAAGTAATATATTAATTAATGTCTCATCGTTAATTGATAGGGTAATATATAAACAAAGACATGGGTGATTAGGGTTAGCATTTCAGAGCCATGCATAGATTTTTTAAATGTGACTACGGGAAACCTTGATAGTAGCAGAAAATGTAATGCGCAGGACAATCCCGTGGTCAAAAAGTCTGTTAGAGCTAGCAAAGAGCCCCACCCCAAATATGAAATGTTAATTGATCTTTGAATCCAAATATTTAATGGGAGTGGATCCAAACATATAAAAGTCTTCACTGAATCCAAATATGAAATTATATGAGACTAATTCCAGACATATAACAAGTCTCCACTTAAAAATTCTCAAACAACATATATCAAATTAGAAGACAACAAATTTAATGTTATTGGATTCAAACATATATTAAAGACAAAGAGTAATATCCTATCATGATGGTTCAATGTATTTATGAGTAAATTGATTTCAAAAATTAATGTTGTGTATATTGTATATGAACTCATAAAAAATATAGAGAATAATATATCTAATAAAAAACCAAACCAAACATTTGCTAACCTGTTTGCGTTGCACGATCGATGTTGCTCCTATACGATTCCTTCGTCCAAATATGCTATTGATGTTTCTCCTCTATGTTGCCTTCATCAAACTGTGTGTCTGCTTATGTGGTTAGAAATGAAAAGGGAAGAAATTTCCAAGGGTTGTTTACCCAAATGTGAAACGACAAACAACTAAAAAGACACATGTGTGTAGTGAGGGAGAAAGTAAAAAATTAAGCACATTAAAGGAAATAAATCTCCACACATGCATAAAGTGACTGAGTAAAAGCACAAACAAGAAGAGCCGGTACATGTCGACATGCACCAAGTAAAAATGCACGAAGAATACAACTAGTAAAGAACGTGGAGAACTCAACGAAGGTGCACTTGCATGCAGAGCGAGCAAGTAAAAATGCACAAAGAGTATAGTTGGTAAAGAAGGTGGAGCACTCACTTACGGAGCCCCACTCACACATGAACAAACACCTGGTAAAAAGAAGCAAATGATGCCCTAGTAAAAAACTTAAATGCACTAAAAAACCAAATCATAGTAAAAAAACTAAAGGCAGTAAAACACCTTAATTTAAAGTGAATTGTCATCATTATGTTAATCACCTTGATCATGTTTTTTAATGATGAACAAACATATTTTTCCATGCCATTAAGTTAATGCTTGAAATCACAGCCTTTCATTTAATGTGACGATGAAGAATATCCAGAGCATAAGAAATTGTGTCCATTAAAATCCCATTAATTCTATCCATTTCTAATAGTTGTACACCTATTGGCGTAATTAAGAGTCGTATAAGGTAAGGACTTCAAGACTTATCTTGTCCATGTTTGTGGTGGCCAAGGTTTAGCGACAAGTTCTGTAACATCCCTGGCCTCACACCAGCTGGGACATGCCACTCCTCAGACGCTTTACTTATCTCTGAAATCATCTTTGTAACATTCCCAGCCTTCAAAAGGCCAGGCCATGCTACTCCTGAACACTCTTTCATGCTCAGATACCAATTTGTAACGTCCCTGACCATTCATGTCGGGCCATGCTACACTAGAGAACACATATGTTCTCTGTGCGGAACGTACTGTAACATACTTAGCATCCTAACTAAGTTATGTCTCATATAATTTTCTAACTGCATGCAATTAAAATATATGCACGCATAGAACTCTTGTGGAAGATTAATATATATAAAATGTGAACAGACAAATATGTTATGTAAATGCATGAATTCACACTGAAATAGAAGTAATCATATACATGTAGCATATACATGAAATACCCATAAGCATACAAACAGTTATAATCACGCATAGGATAAACCCATAAAAACAACACGTGAATAACAATGCATCATGTAAATTAATCACATAATTGACACTTATCTTTGTGAGAATATCACCAACTATGTGCAGACCTTCCATGAACCTCCCAGCCTTAGACCACATTGTTCATCACTCTCAACAGTGAGTCACCCCCAAGATGGGACTAAACTCCACCCAGGTAAAGGGGTTCCTAACCAGGCTAAAGGCTCATGAACAATAGGAAAGAGTCTGTCTCATGTGCTCTCTCAACTAACAGCCTACATTCCCTCATTCCCCACATGCCTGTCCCACCCAAAGAGTGTGCCCCTTCTCTGCTCAACAGTCACTCAGCTGCCCCACTTCCCTTTCAAGGCTTCAACAACATGCCGGATAGGAAGTCTCAGAGCCCTGTAGTTGTAGTTCAGCACCTTCAGGAAATCAATCCCCAACAATTCTCTCACCCAGATAATTTTTCACGGGCCTGACAACCTGCCTCTTCAACATCCCATGGGCCTGACAACCCGCTTCTTCAATCTTGCTCCCAAGATAACAGTTACTCAACAGAAGGCTCTGGATACGGGTTCAGGTAAATTCATGAAGATACAAATGATAGTTCAATGGCTGCCAATCCTCCTGGATTATTGACTGTATATCTCAGTGATGGATGAATCAGGGGAAGGATTATGATCTGAATGATGGAGAGTCCCCCGGAAATGAACTTAGTCCAACAATATGTGTGCATGCCCCCAACTTGACACTTGTCATGTTGGAAGCTATTTTGGCCCACTTGGCCCCAACTTAGAACTTAGGATAACATAATTATCCATACTTTATGATTTAAGAAATATTAATATAATATTCCTTAACTTAGCCCCTTCCATTTCCCTAACTAGTGGATTTTAGTCCCCCATCTCTTTTATCATGGTCGGTCTACGCGCAACGATGTATTTTATATTAAATATGAGATATGTACAAAAATAGGTGCATTGGCCTTTAACATCTAGGCTCTCCGGCCTAATCAAAACATAAGAATCCTATCTTATAATACTAGCTCACCAGCCTATAAAACATATCAGACACACAAGGCTCTCTGGCCTCTACATCGCGCACACTTAATATGTTGCGCGTGGTATCCCAGAATGCGCACACTTCCTCATTTTATTGTGCAGTACATGCGGGCACTATGCCATGAAATGTGCATACCAAAATGATATCAAATCATCTCACCATCTTATGTACATTTTTATTTACATTTTCAATTAGGTTCGGCCTTAGGGATATTACACTCCCCTCCCCTTATTTATGCACTGTCCTTAGTGCATCATGTACCCATGTATAACTAAATTTCAAAATCCTCAAAACGATGTGGTTATTCTGCCTGCATTGCATCCTCATTCTCCCAAGTAGCGTCCTCAGGACTGTACCAGGTCCATTGGACCTTTACAAGCCCTATGACTTGATTCCGGAGCTGTTTGATTTTTGGGTCCAAAATTCATACGAAACACACTTGAAAAGCGCCTTCTTGCTCCACCTGAATCACATTCCAATCAATAACATGATTAGCATCAGGTATATATTTCTTTAGCAAGGATACATGGAATACATTATGAACAGACATAGATGCAGGCAATGCAATCATATAAGCTACTGGACCAATCCTCTCTAGGATTTAAAACGGCCCACAATAACGAGCTGCCAACTTTGAACAATTTCCCAACTTCAGGGAACTTTTGTTGGCTTTCAATTTCAAGAATACATGGTCACCCACTTTAAATTCCCTGTGAGTTATGCCCTTATCAACATATATTTTCTGCCTATCTTGGGCAGACATTAAATTTTGTTTTATTTTCAACATTTTCTCTTCCATTTCCTTGATCAATTTTGGCCCAACCACTGCTCTATCTGTTGGGTTATCCCAGCTTACCAGTGTGTTTCACTTTCTACCATAAAGTTCCTCAAATGGGCTCATCTTTAGAGATGCTTGGTACCCATTGTTATAAGTGAACTCTACCAAGTGTAGGTAGTTTTCCCATTTTGATGGTTTATCCATCACATACATCCTCAACATATCCTCAATCACCTGATTCACCCTCTCTGTTTGTCCATCTGTTTCTTGATGATAAGTTGTACTAAATTTTAAATTTGTTCCAAATCCATTAAATAATCCCTTCCAAAATTTTGAGGTAAATTTTGGATCTCTGTCAGACACAATTGTCTTGGGTATGCCATGTAACCTAGAAATTTCTCTCATATAAACATCAACAATGTTCGTTGCCTTGTGAGTGAGCTTAACCAAAATAAAATGGGTAGCTTTAGTAAGCTTATCCACCACTACCATGATAGAATCATATTGCTTGTTCGTTCTAGGCAGTTTGGTAATGAAATCCATGGTTACAACTTCCCATTTCCACTCAGGAATGGGTAATGGTAGTAGAAAACCAGCTGGGTGTCTATGCTCATCCTTTACTTTTTGGCATTCCAAACATCTGGCAATAAAATCTGCAACCTCTTTCTGCATGCCTGGCCAATAATATTGGCTCTTGATAGCTGCAATAGTTTTCTGATATCTTGGGTGCCCAGCATAAGGCACATTGTGCATTTCCCTCAATATCATATTTTTCAATTCCTGAGAATTTGGTACATAAATTATGCCCCTGTATATGAGAATTTCATCCTTATTTAGCTTGTATTTTTCAATTTTCTGCTGCAAATTACCTTGCTATAATTTTGCCACTAAATCCTTGTATTGTAAATCTGATTTGGAATTCTCTATAATTCTGTGTTTCAAATCTGATTGATACATGTTAATGGTTGTAGAATGAATTTCATGCACTCTTCTTTTGAGTGCATCAACCACTTTGTTCTCTTTCCCCTTGATATGCTTTATATCGAAGTCATATTCGCTTAGAAATTCTAACCATCTGCTTTTCCTAGCATTTAAAGTTCACTGATCAAACAAATATCTCAGACCATTATGGTCTATCCTCATCTCAAATATTTTCCCCATGAGGTAGTGTCTCTATTTCCTCAAGGCATGTACTATGGCTTCCAACTCCAAATCATGAGTGGCACAGTTTCTTTCA
Source organism: Picea mariana (assembly GCA_032191745.1). NCBI lineage: Eukaryota > Viridiplantae > Streptophyta > Pinopsida > Pinales > Pinaceae > Picea > Picea mariana. Next base: position 14,012 of record JASDQU010687607.1, read on the forward strand.
TGCTCCTTCAACTTCCTTGATTCATAACATATAACAAACCCATTTTGGCTGAGGACTCCACCAAGTCCCTCTTTACATGCATCTGTGCATACAATGAAGTCTTCATTTGGGTCTGCTATCCTTAATATTGGAGAACTTGTTAATAATTGTTTCAAGTGTTGGAAACTCTTTTCACAATCCAATGTCCACTAAAACTTCACACCCTTTCTTTGCAATGAAGTGATTGGGTGTGAAATCTTTGAAAATCCTTCTATAAATCTCCTATAGTATCCTGCAAGGCCCATGAATGATCTCACCATTCTTTGGCACTGGCCATTCTCTAATGGCTTCTATCTTCTCAGGGTCCACTGCTATCCCATCCTTTGAAATGATGTGCCCCAAATAGTGAATTTGCTTCTAGTAAAATGAGCACTTGCTCAATTTGGCATACAATTGATGCTCCCTTAATACTTGCAAAACCATCCTCAAATGATGTTCATTCTCTTCTTCTAACTTGGAATATATGAGAATGTCATCTAAAAAGACAATGACAAACTTGTCTAAATATCCTCGGAAAACACCATTCATTAATCACATGAAAACAGCTGGTGCATTTGACAACCCAAATGGCACCACTGTGAACTCATAATGACCATACCTTGTCCTAAAAGAGGTCTTTATGATATATTCCTTTGTAATCCTTACATAATGGTATCCTAACCTGAGATCTATGTTTGAAAAGATGTTTGCATCCTTCAATTGATCAAAAAGATCATCAATCCTTGGCAGAGGATACTTGTTCTTTATAGTCACTTTATTCAACTGTCTGAAATCAATGCAAAATCTTAATGTTCCATCTTTCTTCTTCACAAACAAGACTGGGGCACCCCAAGGTGACACACTTGGGCATATATACCCCTTCTTCAGAAGCTCTTCAAGTTGCATTTGCAACTCCTTTAGCTCTGGTGTACTCATTTTGTAAGGAGTCTTTGACACTGGAGTTTCTCCAGGCATTAGATTTATAGAGAAATCAATGTCCCTCCTTGGGGGTAGTCCTGGTACCTCCTTGAACACATCTTCAAAATCTTCCAGGACTACATAATCTTCCAAATTTGGCACCTTATCTCTAGGTGTCTCCGCCAAATGAGATGCAATTATTTTGCACCCTTTTTTGTAACATTTCTTCAGTTGCAACGCTGAAATCTCTCTGATGGCTACCGCCCTGGGAATTCCCTGCACTTTCCTTAGTTTCCCTTCCTCATCTAAGCAATTAAATGCTTTTTTATGGCATCCTAGGATGGCAATTTGTTGGTCCAACCAATCCATCCCAATTAGACAGTCATAGGAACCTAAAGGCAAGATGTTCAAATTTGGTTGGGTGTTCAGTCCATTCATGTCAATAAGACATGAATTAACCATCTCATTAACTTTTCTTTTGGCCCTTGTAGACAGCTGCACCAACCAATATTTCCCATGCCTGCTTCTTGGAAAATTCAAACTTTCCACCACCTTAGGATCTATATAACTATGACTAGCTCCTGAATCAATTAAAATAGTAATGGTTTGGTTGTTGATCATAGATTCCACTTCAATCATATGTGACTAATATTCTGCTTGCTTGTTGTCTAGGGATGCATAGATCCTGGGTATCTTTCTGCCCATGTCCTCCACTATTTCATCTTGTTGTGCATTATGAACAGTCCTCCCTTTTTCACCTCTGTGAGAACAATCTCTGAACATGTGATCCCCTTTACAACCCCAACATTGAATAGGTGGTTGCCTTGGCCTTTGACTTCCTGTGTTCATCGTTCTGGGTTCCTTAGCAGTTTGATGTCCCTGTGGATTATTTTTGAAGAATGGTGGCTTAGACCCCTTCTTCCTTTGATCCATATTGAGTTTCTTTTTGTCTTCCCAAGATTTTTGGAATGTTGGCCTTGATTTTTGTTGATCATATAGGCATTTAGCTTGACTTATGGTCTCCTCCAATGTCTTGGGATCATCATATTGTATTTTGTCACTGATGAATGATGGCAATCCACTCAAATATCTTTGAGTTTTGACTGTCTCATCCTTGATGAAAGAGACATACTTCAACAGTTCTAGAAACCTTCTCTCATATTCCTCAATTGTCACACTCCCAATCTTGAGTTCAAATAACTCTTTCATTTTCTTGTCATAGTATCTCTTAGTCAAGTATTTCTTCTCAAAATACTTCTTGAATCTTCTCCAAGTAACACTTTTCTCTTTGATGTGTTGCACCTGCACAAGTTGATCCCACCACATGGATGCTTTTCCTTTGAGTTGATAGATGGCAATTCTACCCTCTGTATGAGAGGAATAATTATGCAATTGAAAATATTTTCTCATGCCTAGCAGCCATGTCTCTGCATCTTCATCCTTCTTGTGCTCATCATCAAATCTAGGAGGTTTGATTTTGTTCATTTCTCCTCACAGTTCATCCACCCCAAACCTCTCATACTTTCTGATAGGGGATGGACTTGAGTTGCTATGTGATCTCTTATTGGAATTCCTCGAGGAGTGTTGTTGATGCCTGCTAACACTTCTTGTTTTTATTTTCTCATCATGAGACTTGTGACTTCCCGATTTTCTTGAGCCACTCTCCTTATCCAATTTCTTTTCTATTATGTTCAAGCTCTCCAATAACTTCATGTTGAAGTCATCCTGTTTCTCCTTGGCTCTCATAATCCTTTCATTATCAGCTTTATGGCTTTGAACATCCTTCTATAAAATTTTAATGGTCTCTGCCATATTTATGCTTTCATCCCTTTCTTCACCATGTCCATTTGAGTTTGTTCCTTCCATGCTCAAATGGACATCCATCCCTCTAACTTCATCTTCTTGGCTGTAATTTCCTGGTGCCTCTTCCATTACTCTGGACTCTAAATTGATCTTGATCTGATCTAGTTGTTGTTAACTCTGCAAAATGCTTCCATGCTCAAATGGACATCCATCCCTCTGACTTCATCTTCTTGGCTATAATTTCCTGGTGCCTCTTCCATTACTCTGGACTCTAAATTGATCTTGATTTGATCTAGTTGTTGTTAACTCTACAAAATGTGCAGCCAACAAAACTTGTCAGACTGACTGTTTCAGCAATTTTTATGAAAAATATGAACCATTTTGGTTCAATAATTTATCAGAAGCCTTTCTTCTGATTTCTTGAAACATCAAATTCCCAATCAATTTTCTAGGTAGATAATTATATTCCACTGTCCAATACCTTTCCAACACCTGCTCACATGCTCAATTCCGAGTCTTGAGCAAAACGTTATGGCTTCGTGGAGATAGTCGAGGTCTTATAATTTACCCTTCACTATTTTTGTTGTTCTTCTCCCTTCAAACAACTTCGCGCGCACAAGTTTCAATCTGTGCTCCCGTATTTTCCATGTTCTGAAACATCACAGTTAAATCGTGCTTCGTGCACTTTAAAACCGGTGTGTATCACTTCTTTGTTGTGCCAATAACATGCGCGCGCTTTTGTGTCATGTGCCAATAACTACTATGCGTAATTTTGGTTCTTGCACTATTACCCGTGCAACTTTTTGTATCACGCACTGATATTCCACATGCATTTCTCTCTATGCATTGCACCATGCCAAATTTCAATATGCCCCCATCGCGCATCAATACTCTACGCACACCATACTAAACTATCGTGCGACAACATATACCCATATTGTGCGTGCGCCAACCAAAATCCTTTGCGCTCTGCCAATACTGCATACACCCTGCGTGCCCTTATTGTGTGTGTGTACACCGCGCACACCTTCTTATGCGTGTGCACTCCGCACAATGCCAAATTTAGTGCGCGCACCCACACACCATATTCTTCCGCGCGGCGCCACAATTTATCACGCGCACCTGCATGCTAACATTTTACGTGCAGTACCTACACGCTAAAATTTTCCGCTCCATCTATCATGGCTTCACTGTAACTTCAAATTCGACCAATTCCAGGTTCAAATTTGCTAGGACAGATATTAAATAAGTAATATCTCATCGTTTGGCTGAATTTCTCCATTTTCTCATGAATCCACCCACAGAAATTGGGGGTTTTCCCCATTTTCGCCCAGTTGTTGTTACTTTTTTCCATGGATGCTCTACAACTGAAATTTGGCCACTTTGAATTAAATCCTCTGTGACATTTTGCTTCAACTCAACTTTCTCAGCCCATTCAGGCTCAGTGTTGAAAACTGAATCTCTAATACCAATTTGTAACATTGTCGACCTCACACCGGTCGGGACATGCCACTCCTCAAATGCTTTACTTAGCTATGAAATCGTCTTTGTAACATTCCCAGCCTTCAAAAGGCCAGACCATGCTACTCCCGAACACTCTTTCATGCTCAAATACCAATTTGTAACGTCCTCGACCATTCATACCGGGCCACGCTACACCGGAGAACACATATGTTCTCTGTGCGGAATGTACTATAACACACTTAGCATCCTAACTAAGTTATGTCTCATATAATTTTCTAACTACATGCAATTAAAACATATGCACACATAGAACTCTTGCGGAAGCTTAATATATATAAAACGTGAAGAGACAAATATGTTATGTAAATGCATGAATTCACACTGAAATAGCAGTAAACATATACATGCAATACCCATAAGGATACAGACAACTATAATCATGCATAGGATAAACCCATAAAAACAACATGTGAATAACAATGCAACATGTAAATTAATCACACAATTGACACTTATCTTTGTGAGAATATCACCAACTGCATGTAGACCTTCCACGAACCTCCCAGCCTTAGACCACACTGTTCATCACTCTCAATAGTGAGTCACCCCCGAGCTAGGACTAAACTCCACCCGGGTAAAGGGGTTCCTAACCAGGCTAAAGGCTCATGAACAATAGGAAAGACTCTGTCTCAGTTGCTTACTCAACTAACAGCCTACAGTCCCTCATTCCCCACATGCTTGTCCCACCCAAGGAAGTGTGCCCCTTCTCTACTCAACAGTCTCTCGACTGCCCCACTTCCCTTCTAGGGCTTCAGCAACAGGTCGGATAGGAAGTCTCAAAGTCCTGCAGTTGTAGTTCAGGACCTTCGGGAAATCAATCCCCAACAATTCTCTCACCCAGAGAATTGCTCACAGGCCTGACAACCTTCATCTTGAATATCCCATGGGCCTAACAACCTGCTTCTTCAATCTCGCTCCCAAGCTAACAGTTATCCAACAGAAGGCTCTGGATACGGGTTCAGGTAAAGTCATTAAGATACAAATGATAGCTCAATGACTACCAATCCTCCTGAATGATTGACTGTATAT
>JASDQU010687607.1:20431-48545 GCA_032191745.1 Picea mariana
ATTTTCAATTGGTTAAAAAAATTAAAAAGACTAATAAGCCTTCTTTGGAGGTGACTATTATTATAAATAAACAAAGATTAAAAAAAATGTTATGTATAGGTTTGCATTAAGACATATGCTCTAGGTCATTGTTGAAAGATTAAATTAGATGTGGTTAAGATGCACCTAAATCTACTCAAGAGATTTGTACATTGCTTTAAATATTGAATCTAATAATTCATATTTATGACAATGTTAAATATGCCAATGCATATGCCATAAAATAATAATTTAATAGAAATAAAAATAAAAAATTGATTTGTAGGTTTTCATTAACACATATGATCCACGTCACTTGTGCGTTGAAAGATTCAATTAAATGTGTTTAAGATGGAAACTAATTATGCATGGCACTAAATCTTCGTTTCTTTAAATTTTGGATTTAAATTTATGACAATGTTGATATCCAATGAATATGCCAAATACAATATGGTCTCCCCAAGTACCTAATGCCAAAGTGGACATTTAATGTCAAAACACCATAAAAAAAACTCATCATCATGGTCCCGTCTCCCGATTACACAAGTTTTGATGGCCATTAAATTTTGTATTGTGGATTGGTACCTATACAAATGCGTGGCATTATAAAGTGCAACCATAAATGGTTGGATATTGAAATATGAAAGGGGATGACGTCAATGTTTCCATACATTTAGTTTCCAGTTAGTGCGACCATAAATAGTTGGATATGAATATATGAAATGGTTGTAAATGTTTTTAATACAGATTTGTAAAAATGAGATAATTTTAAGGATAGAAATTTATATTAAATTGTAGAAACTTTGGTGAATCTTACTAATTTTTAATGTACAAATTATAAAATGTTTGGTGATATTTTGTGAGTTTTATATAGTTTCAATAAATTTGATGATTTTAAGGTAAAATAATTTTATCATATAGATTTTGGGTGAATTATTTTTAGAAAAAATGGAAATTAGAGAATCTTTTTTGGGGAAAAAACATGGAAAATTAGCCCATGGGAAAAGTTTAGCCCCTAAAATTTTCCTTGACTAAGGGTTGTTCTTGCCAACAAACAGATCTTTAATTAATATATATTTAATCATTCATAAATCGGCAAGAGAAGCTCGATCATCTATTTATTGATTTAGCTTCTAGCGAGGATGCAGAGGTCTTCAAGTAACAGTTGAAAACCTGTGGGCCTTCGGCGGTCCCCAGACAACTCCTTTAGCAATGGACGCGTTGACCAAAGCACTTTTGAATCCCACCGATGAAATACTTTGGAAACAGACCGGTTTTTTCGACCAAGTGGACTCCCTTGAAAGAAGGAGTCTGGTCCTCCCTCCCAAGCCTTTTCCCACTTGCAGTACCTCTTTATCTGTGACTCCAGTTGTGACAGAACTTACAACACAGCCTTGTGCTCCTCTCCCGAAATCCACTCCTCTTCCTTCTGACAGGACTCCCCTAAATCTCTCTTTAAATCCCGCTGAGCCTGGGAATCCTAGGAACCCTCTTTCTACTTCCCGAGAGCCTTCCCAGGGTCGCAAGGCTTGGAAGTCCAACAGGAAAAACAAGATATTGGTTCTAGGAGATGGAGTAGGTTTGGAAAACCTCTGTAAAATGTCTCTGTGTGCCCTGGTAGGCCGCATCTCATACAAAGCACTGAGCCCACCCCCTCTCGAGCACTGGGTAAAGACTGAGTGGGATCCTATCATAGGTTACTGTCCTGAAGTCTTGTATTTAAAAAAAAGGCTGACTTGGCTTCATTTGTAGAACTCCGGAAGATGCATCTCTGCTTTTATCCTCTTCCTGGGTATTTGGGGGCAGCAGTCTCATGCTGAAGTGTTGGAGATTGGCTTTCAACCCTGACACGGACTATTTCCAGTTCAGACATTTATGGGTGCTCCTTCCGGGGCTTCCTCTCCATTTCTGGACTAAAGAAGCCATCAGGGCTATAGGGGACACTTTGGGAAGGTTCATCTCCTTTGATTCAGGTTCTCTTTCGGGCTCCTCGCGAAAGATGGGCAGGGTACTGGTGGAGATTGACATCACTGCAGGTCTGCCTGAAAACTTGGAGATCGTTTGGAGGGGTCGGAAGTCTCTCCAACCCCTGGACTACCTCGGCATTCCTTTCCGGTGCAACTCATGCCGAGAAACTGGTCATCTACGTCGAAACTGTCCAGGTAAGACACGATCTCTCCAATCTGAAGAAGCAGACTTGCACCTCCATCCTCCGGACTACATGGCGACTGATCCATCGCTCGAGCACTTGGTTATGCCCCTGGACCCTCCTCCCCCTCCCTTACCTGGTCACTCGGTTTCATTGACGTCAAAAATCTTTAATCATTGCCCATCTCTTTTTTATTCACTCTCCTCTTCCGAAAGGGAGTCCATCAACAATTTCCATTGGCTCTCGGCCCCCTTACCCACTTCCCCAGATCCAGCCTTAGGGGGGTTACAACCTTCCTGCTCATTTAGCAAGGTGCTCAACACCCTCCATCAACCAGCCTCCGATCCTTCTCCCCCTTCAATCCATCCTCCTTCTATCCAACCTCCCCTTTCAGCACAAGAGAGTGGGCAACCCAGTTCACCTGATCCTATCATTGGGCCGTCTGAGTCCCCTGCTTTTCTCCCTGGCTACAGTCAGCCTTTTGAAAATGAGGATTTACTACTGTCAGCTTTGAGCTCTGAGGCCCCACCTTCTCTCTTGACTGGAACTGTTACTCAGCTCCAAGCCTTTAGGGGTAACGAACTCTTAACAGTTCCAACAGTGGAGGGAGCCTCCTCGTCACAGCCTTCAACTCTGGAAAAGAAGTCCTTCGCTTGGTCGCGTGGCCTGGGTGTAGAGTTATCTCCTCTACAAACCAGAAGCTCTAGAAAAAAGAAAGAAGAGCTTGTTTCCCAACAGTTGGCTCTAACTGATCCTACACAATCTGAAAAGGCCCCCCTTAGAGCGCTGAAGGCTATTGCACGTTCCAAATGATTGTGCTCTCCTTGAATGTGTGTGGAACTGGAGAACTTCACAAGAGAGCCTCCTTTCGAAAACTGCTCGAAAACACCAAACCAAATATCATTCTTCTTCAAGAGACACTTTCATCAGATCACTGTTCCAGAGCCTTTGTTCACTCTTTCTGCTNATAGCGTTCTTAAATGTGTATGGACCTTGTCTGGACAGATCACTATTTTGGAGGCGCCTTGCAGCAAGTGGTTTACTCACCGTCCCTAACCTTATCCTCGGTGGAGATTTAAACTTAACTCTTTCTTCAGACGAACACTGGGGAGGCTTACCACTGTCAGCTTCAGTTGGGGCGTATTACAGAGATCTCTTTTCGTCCTTTAACCTGGTTGACATTTTGCCGAGCTGCATTGTTCCCACCTGGCGTAATGGGCGCTCCGGAGAGGAGGCCATTGCCAGAAGATTAGATCATTTCCTAATTTCCGATTATTTTCTGACATCCGCTACTTTCCCTACTTCCTGGGTGGAGTATCCTTATTACTCCGATCATGCTCCTATACTCTTAAAGCTGAATAGCCCCCTACAGTCTTTTTCTTTTCCTTTTAAGTTCAATCAACATTGGTTAGCTTCGGAGAACTATAATGATCTGGTCCATTTAGTCTGGACAGACCCCCGATTTCATTCAGAAGACAACCCGCAGCGGCGGCTACAATGGAAACTTAAGGATTTAAGAGCCCGCACAAAATCTTGGAGCCTACAAAAGAAAAAATTGGAGGAGGCACATCTAAAAAAGCTCGATCTGAAGATAAAAGAGATTATTCACAGGTCATCATCAACATCCCTTTCCATTGAACACTCTGTTTATTTAAAATAGCTTGAGCAGCGCAGAGATTACATATTAAAAGAAGAGGAAATGGCATGGAGACTACGCAGCCGAGCTACCTGGCTCAAATGGGGCGATTCCAACACTAAATTTTTTCACAAATTGGCTAGCTACAAGAGGGACAAAAAACGCATTTGGTCTATCCAAAGCGATAATGGTGAGACGCGTTGGGGTCAAGAGGAGATCAAGACGGAGGCTGTTACTCACTTCAAGAATCTCCTCAGAGATAACGGTTCCCATCTACTTCATGAAAAAGTTTTAATAGCCAGCCTTTACCCAAGATTGGTTTCAGACATAGAAGCCGCAGATCTCTACAAGCCTGTCTCCCTCCCGGAGCTAAAACATATTTTGTTGCATTTCAAAAAGGAGAGAAGTCCAGGACCTGATGGATGGACGACAAAGTTCTTCTCCCACTTCTTTGAACTAGTTGGGCCGGATCTCCTACTGATGGTCGAAGACGTTCGAATCAAAGGTAAAATCACAAAAAACATTAACTCCACCTATCTGGTTTTGATACCCAAAGAAAACAACGTTGTCTCCTTTAACGACTTCAGACCAATTTCCCTGTGTAATCTTATTTACAAACTAGTTTCAAAAGTCATTGCAAATCACTTGAAACCTTTTCTGGAAAAGAGCCTTTCACCGGAACAGCTCGGGTTTCTTAAAGGAAGGAGAATACAAGATGCCATTGCAACGGCACATGAGTGCATTCACTCTATTAAACAGAAAAATTTGAAGGCCTTAATCATAAAAATTGATCTCAAAAAGGCCTTTGACTGTATTGACTGGGCTTTCTTGAGACTTATTCTACATGCTGCGGGTTTTGGTGAAAAGTTCACTGATTGGATCCTAGCTTGTGTTACAAGTGCAAACTTTGCGGTGCTGATCAATGGAGAAGCGACAAATTTCTTCAACAGTGAAAGGGGACTCCGACAGGGCTGCCCTCTTTCCCCTTACCTCTTCATTCTTGTTATGGAAAGTCTCAGCCTTCTCCTTTCAAAATCTATTGCTGATCAAAAGATCTCAGGTATAAAGGTGTCCAGATTCATTAAGATTTTTCATCTAATGTTTGTTGACGATGTTCTCGTTTTGACAAAAGCTGAGCCAACTGAATGGCTTGTTATTTTGGACATTCTACAAGTTTTCTGCACTGCTACGGGGCTGTCCATCAACCCCACAAAATCCTCAGTCCATTTTTGGGGACTTTCAGAGGTTGGGCTCTTGCTCCTCAAAGGCACCATTCCTTTTTCTTTCATTGACTTGAAACAGGGCTTCTGCTACCTGGGTTATAGGTTGTTGCCGAGAGCCTCCACCCCTGCTGATTGGAGCTGGCTCGTGGCACTTTTTGAAAGGAAGATAAATCTCTGGTGCAACAAGTGGCTGTCTCTTGGGGGGCGATACATCTTAGTCAAAGCAGTGCTTAAGGGGCTGGTTGTTTACTGGATGACTCTTGAGCGTATTCCTAACAAAATTATTGTTATTCTTCGAATACTTTCTTGCAATTTCTTATGGAATGATAGGGTTGACAAACATCGCTTTCACTTGTGAAAGTGGCAGTCTCTCTTCAACCCCCGAAAGGCTGGAGGCTGGGGACTTAAGAACCTTTCTATCTTCAATTCGGCACTTCTGGCTTGCTCCTTTTGGAGAGGTGTTACCCTTAGAAGCATTTGGCAGAAAGTCATTTTTGCAAAGTACCTTGGCAGCCTTTCCCTTACATATTGGTTAAGAAGGCCCTCTCTGGAGCTGAAAAGGGCATCCCCTTTTTGGAAGGGATTGATCTCTTCCTCCCCGATGGTTCTTCACTGGCTTCATTGGAATCCTGGTACAGGTACCGAGATCCTTCTCGGTAGGGACAAGATTCTTGGACTGGAGAATCTCTCCATCCTCTCGCCTTTGCTCCGATCACAGCTTGAAAGCAAAAGTATCCACTGTCTTGCACAGGTTAAGGTGGCTACAAACATTGGTTTTCTCCAGGACTGCTGGTGTTCTAGCAGCGCTCTTCATCTTCCCACTCTAATTGCAAGGGAGTGGGATTCATATACTAGAGCTTTGAAAGCGGCTGGAATCTCGCTAGCCGAGTTCCCTGATTCTTTACTGTGGGCGGGGGGTGATGGTTCTGGTATCTTGACAATAAGTAATGCCTACAAGGCTCTCCACCAAACAGTTGATTGTAGTCAAGCGAGCTTCCTGTTTCTTTCTCTTTGGAATTGGCCCATTCCACTTAAGCAAAAAAAAATTGTTTGTCTTTGTTTCAAGAACAGACCGCTCACATGGGAGGCGATCCAAAGAAGAGGCTGGTAGGGCTCTGGCCGCTGCCCTCTTTGCTCCTCAGCCATAGAAGATTTAAATCACCTTCTGATTCATTGTGAATTCACGGTGAATGTCTGGAAGCGATTACTCCAGTTTATGTCTCTTACCTTGACCTGGAAGGGTGATTCTGTCCTTGAGTGTTTTGCAGATTGGCATAAAAACAAATCATCTCCTATCTCCCTGGCTGCCACAGTTTGTTGGTGGATTTGGATTGAGAGAAATCTGGCAATTTTCAAGGGACGGCCTCCCTCTTGTCAAGTGGTTATCCACAAAATACTCTCAAATTTCAATTGGCATCCGTCTTCTCAAAAGGTGTTTCAAAACAAAGAGTGTGATTTTCAGTGGATGGAAGGCACTATTCTCGTTTACTTTGATGGTGTTGCTCTCTCCAGCGGTCTCTGTTGTGGGGCAGGGGGCACATTCAGAGCCCACCAGTCAAGGACTACAAACTGGTTTCTCAATTGCGGAGCTGGAACAAATAACAAATCTGAGCTCTTGGGTTTATGGGTCACACTTTCACTTGCAAATTTTTGGTCTTTCAACCATATCCGTGTTTTGGGAGACTCTAAACTTATCATAGACTAGATTAATCAAAACAATAAGCTCAATTTTAACCACTTAGAAGGCTGGAAACTAGAAACGAGGAAGCTGGCAAAAAACTTCTCAGACATTCAGTTCAACCACATTCCCAGGGAACATAATACGGTTGCCGATGCTCTATCAAAGAGGGCTCTTAGTGACGTGGTTGGTAGGCTCTCTGTCTACCATAATGATAATGGTTTAGAGAGTCAAATTACCACCTACAATCTCTTTGAAGGAGATTGATGCCTCTGCTGTTTGTAATTTCAGTATGGTGCCATAGTTCACACAGTAGTGAGATGATAGAAATGGCTCTCTGATCAATTCCAAGATCGCATTTTTTTCTCCAATCTCCAGTGGTAGGGGCGACTCTGCTCCTGGGCGTATTTTTGTTTTGACAGTGGTTGTAATTTCAGTTTGGTGACATAGATCTCTCAGGTGGGAGTTGATAGAATTGGCTCTCGGATCGAATCTAAGAGAGCAGTATTTTCTCCTACCCCCAGCATGGGTGCCCCCTACATCCTGGGCGTATTTTTTTTTTGACAGTGGTTGTAATTTCAGTTTGGTGACATATATCTCTCAGGTGGGAGTTGATAGAATTGGTTCTCGGATCGAATCTAAGAGTGCAGTTTTTTCTCCTACCCTGGGCGTTTTTATTTAGACAGTGGAGACTGTTTTATTTGTATGATGAACAGTTTTATAATAGGTCTGGTTTTCAATTGCTATAGATGTAGCTTTAGTATGTAAAGGAATTTATACTTAATATAAATTCGAGGGAATTTTTTTCATGGAAAAAGTAGCAGTTGAAAACATTTGTGAACTTGTTGGCGCTAGAAAGGAAGAGGTTGTTAGCTTGATTGATGAGGAAGGGATCACATAATTGATATATAGTAATACAATTTGTTCAAGGTATGGCTTTGGATTTCGAATTATATGTGTGTTTTTTGTTGAAATTTGGAGTTCTCTATTTTTTTTATTTTTTTTTACTTGGAATAAAGCCTAGGGAAACCCATCGGGCACTTCCCTCATTTTGAGGATGGTACCAGGGGTAAACCAGATTAAAACTCGAGGCTTTTTTGATAGCTTTCTCATTTAAGAGCTCAACATGACACTTGAGGAAATTGAACCTGGGTGGGGGGAAAACACCCCTTGACACAAACCACTCTGACTAAACCCAATTGACAAAAGTGTTCTTTGTTATACAGACTTTTTTTTTTGTCTATCAATTTATTGAAATTTTATCTAAATTCGGTTTAAATCAATTCATAAAATAAAAACAAATCCTCTACATCTGAGTCTGGAAATAAGACATGACTTACTATATCAAGAGAAAAAGGTTTAGAAAGACACTGAAGATCTTATTCCTCGCTTCTTCCACCGCTATGCGATTTATGGTGGCAGCATAGTATTCCTCTCTTATACCAACGCTTGGTGTGGGACTTAATTTGTATCCATGGGTAGGTGTTAGAGTTTTCTAAATGGATTGTGATCGGAGAATATAAAGTCTTGTGGTTTTTCCTAAGCCAGTCTAACTCGGTCAGTACTTGACCCGTAAAAAGAGCAGTGGGAATAGCTGCAAGAGTAGAGTTAACATGAAAAATATCACAACTAAGAAAAATATCCCAACTATTACTTCTAAATGGATATGGGAAGTGATATTATATGGATGTAATCCTTTCCCTGCACCTACTTCCATTCACAAACAAAAGAATATTCAACCCATCTAAATAACGGAATTGCGAGCATTACCCTTTGACTCTTTACCATGTGCATAGTTTATATATTTTACCTTGCATGATATCTACATACCCAACATTTCTCATATTGCTTGCCCATTTCTCATATTTCTTATTTGTTTTACTTTTCTCCTTATGCGAATTTCATTATTGTAGGCACTAGCTAGCTGCTAGCAACGTAATTATGAAAAGAAAACAAATTAATAAGTAGGAAACATTAGAGAATAAGTAAAAAAATATTTCCTCCTACTTGACACTCTTCAACATCAATAAATAATCACCCTTCCTGATTATACCTCCCATGTGATTGTAATTCTGTTATCATCTAGGGATTCCATTTTCAAAATCTATACCTATTGTGTTTATTGTTATCGCACAATCTATACTTTCCCAAATCCCTAAGGCAAGTAGGCCTAGATTGACGTAACACGAAGGTAATCGTATCACTGTCATCCCAATAGGATACCTCTTTCTATTTAGGAGGAGAAGAAACTCACTCCAAGGGAGACATCCCAAGAACTAGTTGGTTGATGAAGGGTAAAAAGACGAGGTAAAACCCACCCATCTCTTTAGGTATCTTGAGGAAAGAAATCACTTGGTAAAGTTTAAGGGGGGAAAAGGAAAAGTGAATGAATGGTACCTTCCCTTTAACAATGAAAAAACAAACATTAGCAATAAGAAATTATATCAATATTTCAAATCAGTGATTTCAAGATATAAAATATGCCACTGAAACACCAAAAGATAACAAGTATAGCAGCAGCAGCAAATTGTAAGTTATGATGGCAAAATGATATAAAGACTTTGAAAGTTTGATAGTATTTTTTCACTCACAATTTCAAGATCAAAATAAAGTCAATAAATTACTTAAATGGCAGTCTAAACATTTCTAACAACATTAATTAATGATCATGACAGCAATAGAAACCACTTCAGAAAATTACTATAATAAATCAATAAGACAATTACTTCAAAATCCATTGATTATAGTTTGCTTAGTACAAATGTTTAGTAGTTTTATGGATAGTTTGAGGGGTGTTAAGGGGATGCAATGATGGCTGTAACAATATTTACAACAGAAGCAACAACCTCAAACCACTTCAGAAATTTGCACTTAGAACACTAGCAAAAGGAAGACTAGATCCTCAGGATGATAACACTTAGGCAAATGAAAATTTATGTGTTAGTTTTAGGAGTTAGTATGTTGATTAAGGCTTCCTAATAAGGGATCTAACAACAATTATAGTAGTGGTAATATGGTTGTTAGTGTTAGTGAAAGTTTCAAGAATATGTGTTGAAAGTTTTTTTGGTCTCATTCATCCACAAGAGTGTAAAAATCAGTGCCTTTTAGGACTTATGGAGTCAATAATAGTAACAATATCACTTGGGAAATAAAATAATGATAATGCTTACCTAAGGGAAGAAGTAAATGAAAAAGGTGTTGGCACTTCAAGGCCTCAAACATTTGCCCCTTTTTAAGGGAGGTTTTTCTAGAGAGAAATCACTTCTAGGCCCTAGCGTACCTTCCTTCCTTAGCTTTCGAAAGACAATTTAATTGGTGACAAGAATGAGATTACTAGATAGCTATAACTTTAGGGCTCTAATAATATCTCCCAAGAAAATGTATAATTGGCAAGATCAAGCTAGTAGATTAGTTATAGAGAGAAAGAATCATTTGTTGTTTCTCCCCTAGGGGTTAAACAAGCAATTTCATAATCTTAGACATGAAACAAGTAAATTTCACCACAAACATTCATAGCATGAATAAAAATGCAGATTTCCTACTTACTTCACCAAGAATAATCAAGTTAGACCCTATTTGAAGACCATTCCACCATGAAAAATGCCAAAATACACCACCATAAATCTCTCCCAAGAGGTGTGCACTTGTTATTTCAACCAATAACCCTTAAAGAGGGAAAAAATTTCATACCACCACTTGTGTGTGATGAGTTATGATATAAAAATGAACTTAACCGGCTATATTATATGGGAAATCCTAGCTAATTAATCCAACAGTTGTGTATTTTCATAAAACAGATCCTACATGTCAATTTGCTCATAAAATTCAAAATTAAATCAATTTTCAACATTAAAACCTTAAAAACGGTGATGTCATCCTTCTTAGGGTGACATTAGGCCTCCTCCAATAGCAAAATGTTGGACCTCCAAAGGCCCTCCTCCATACCACATGTTCCAAAAATGCATCCCAACTTCTCTCAATGTCAAACCCTACCTTTGAGTGATGTCATGGGGCTACTAGGGTGACGACCAAGGTCTCCAAATCCAACGTCTAGGTGGGGAAGGGTGGCCTCTCATTATTTAGTCCTTCCAGGGTGCCTCCAAAGGAAATGTCCTCTTCCTTCACTATGCAAGCCTTCAATCTCTTATTAACCCTTGGTTGGGGTTCCAGTGTCCATTTGTGGACTTTGAGCCCTCATGAAGGTCCAAGCAAATCATTCCCTCATGTGTACATGTCCATTGGGAAAGGTCTTGAGGCAACAACAAGTATGCCCTCCAGGGGTTCATAAGTCGCAAGGACCATAGCATGTAAATCACATCTAATAATTAAATTACCCAAACATGTGCATCAACCCCCCTTAAACCCAAACAAAAGCTCAAAGATGTTATGCAATTTGACAATTTAGGTTTGGAGAGGGTCACGGGGTGTCCTATTGGTACAACTTCTCTTAAGTTTGGGGTGTTTCCTAGGTGGAGTCTATTCCAATTCATGTAAGTGTATGAGGTGGCATGGGGTAAATATTTGGGCATGGAATGCATGCGATAACAGGGAAATGTAGAGTCTTACCTGTGGGTTCCTTTGTTGAGGGAGAGTTGCACCTTGTCATGGATGCAATTGTTTCCTGTCCCATTCATTTCCATTTATTCTTAGCTTTATTTATTTTGATCTTTTTTCTCTTTTGCTACAAGAAAATAGTTGAGGGCCACTATCATGGCTTGATGACCAGAGGTGACAACGTTATCCACAAAAATTTCATGGAAATGAGAAGGTTTGATCGTGATGGGACCCCATTTCTCTTGGTTATGCCACCAAGAGCTGCTACCCTGGTTTGGTGACCCGATAGGTGGTAATTTCATACCGCTACAATCCCATGGTCATAATATGTCAGCTCATGATGAGACCTCCTATCCATCAACTAGTACCTTGAGCATTTATGTTATATTGTGGGTCCCCTTTTCTTACTGAGAAGCTTTCCACTGTTTTCTTAGGGATCCCTAGGTGAAGCATATCGAAGGTTTCAAAATTTTCTTTTAACTCTTACCATCTACTTTTACCCTATGGCCCTTTAGCCCCTTATTCCCACAAGGTAAGGTACAACCCTTCCTAGTGTATCCAATCCCAATGCCCAAAAAAGGATAGGGGATATGGAAGGAATAAATATGGAAAGTGGTAAGTATGGATGGAACAGACGCTGATGTTTCATATATCCACCCAGTAGGAACCCATCCTAAAGGGAAATAAAATTACTAGGGCATCATGTCACCCTTCCAGGTTTGAACGAGGAAAAGAGAATAATTTCCAAGAAAACGTCATGAAATGAAGAAGGATTCAATACAACATGTTCAAGTGCTTCAAAATCAGAGTGATACATACCATGATACCCGGAATCATTACCTCATGGAGCAAGACTCACTACTACTTTAGGACCAGGCTGGTGTGATGGATACTGTTGTTGGTGATACATGGACTGCATTAAATAAAAGAGGAGCCCTCCGAGGCCATGCTAAAGTCGTCTGAATCTCGGTACTCCATGTCTAGGACCTATGGGCCTCGAGATGTGATCTCCTTAGCTATCCCTAGGCTAGGGGATAACATTTGGCTCCAACTCGGGGACATGTGCTCACCGTAGAGTGCATGAGAACCTTAGCATCTCTAGTATGACTTGTGCCTGCTAGATCTCAACAAAAGACATCAGTAATCCTTAGGGTGGTGATATCACCCCTCGTCCATATATGATAAAATAAACAAATAAAAACATCTATATTCTAACATATGATTATGAGCATACATATATACATAATTAAACAAGACAATATGAAAATTTCAACTACAACTATGCTAACATTATATGCAATGGTATGTACAATGGATGCAAATGCTTACCTATCCTAACTTACCTGTGAAATGCTAGGTATAAGAATACAACCAGTACAACCATGCTAGAAATGCATCATAACACCTGCCTCTGTGCTTCATCATAAACCAAAACAACAATAAGTTTATCACAAAATAAACATGAGTTAGAGCATGCATTATATCATAGGAAATCGTAAAATCTAGCTCATGGAGGCGGGAGGGAGGGACAAAATCATGCCAAGTCACCCTTCCAAAACATTGGTCGATCCATCTCAGAAAAGGATCATGAGAGGTCAAGGACTCAAAGGTCTAGCTCAAAGAGTATGAGGGTTGACTACCTTGCACTTCATCACTCCCTAAGGTTTGAGAAAGAATTAACAAGAACTTAGAGGGAAACTGACAACTTCTCACAGGAAAGATGAAATATTGAGATAATAAACTTCTTAAGGAAAGTTTTTCCCTAAAGAAAACTTGAAACAAGAGACATCTTCCCCAACTCCATCCTTAGTGACATAACAAGGTAAAGCAATCGGAGGGAGTTGGAAAACCTTGTCACAAGTATCCTGCTTTAGGAAAGCAACGTCCTCTTTATAAAAAATTGAGCACAACAGCGGTTGATAATATTCTTAATAGAATAAATCCAAGTGCTCAAAGGAATATTCATCAAAATCCTCAAGGTATGACCGAAAATCAAGAATATAACATTGCACTGGGTCATGCTTGGGTGCTTGGAAAACTTCTATACTTATATGATCATCTTGTTGCCAAACGTCAAAATTATCAGAAACATCATATGATTGTTGTAAAGGAAATATTTGAAGATATCCTTCCATATCATAAATGGGATCCTCATAAGAACCAATCACATCCCATTTACGTCTTTCAACATGTATGAACTCATCAATATTATCAACCATATCACTACCTTTATCATAACATGAAGGATTTAATGCATCCAAGGGCTCCTCTAATACTTCTTCACTTTCCAAATCATAAAATAAAGCATCATCAAAATCTTGGAAAGGGAAATAACTTACCGTGTTCACTTCTTGTTGTGCAGGAACGTCAAAGGCTTGGATGACTTCATGAAATGGAAGAGCATCCAGTACATCATCCCCAAGACTCGTCTCTTTAATCATTGTTTTTCCTTCATCAGAAAATGAAGGACCTAGCTCTTCCAAGGGTTCCTTTACTTCTTCACCTTCTAAATCATAGAATAAAGGGTCATCAAAAACCTAGAAAGGAAAATGATTCACCTCATTCTCTTCGTTTTGTGTAGGAGAGATAGGATCTTGGAGATCTTCATTGGACGGAGGAGTGGATACTTCATCCTCATAACTCACTTCTTTAGTCAAGTATTTACTGCATTCTATTAAATCATGCAAAAAATATTGCTCCTCTTCAAGGGGTTGACAACCTTCTTCATAAATATCTCCTTCTATATCAGAGGGTTCTTGGTATTGAGTATGGTACACATCCCTAAGATCCTCCACAATCAATGGTGAATCCTTCATCTTCTAGGGCTATTGCGAAATTTTGAAGGGCATCTTCATATATTCGGCATTGTGGTTTCACAAACTCAATAAACTTATTGATGAGGTCTACAAAAGATGTTATACCCTTATCTTCGCAACAACCCTTAATCCAATATTGCAAAAATGATGGCAGGGAAAGTATGAACAATTTTACCAGAACATCCTCCCCTTCAAATTATATCTCACTTATATACTTCAATAATTCTACAATGTGAGTAATTGGGAGGCCTCTGAATCTTGGAGAGTTGTTTAACCATTTTATATCAAGATAACTCGGGTATCCTTGAAAATTTTCAAAATCAATAGTTGGATACACTTGTTCCCAGGGCACCATGATCCCATATCTTGGAAATATCACAAAGTTGAGAGTAAGGTGGCACCTTGGAAAAGGTCAGTGGAGTCGCCAGATATCCTCTTAAGAATTATCAAAGGGAGTGAGGGAATCACCCTCAGTGGAGTTGCCAGGAAATCTTTGTAAGATGAAGGCTTTGAGGGAAAGGCTTACCAAAAAAGTGTCGTTGAGGAATATTGACTCAGTGTTCCCCGACAGCAGAACCAAAAATGTTATCGCATAACCTATACTTGCCCAAATCCCCAAGGAAAGTAGGCCTAGATTGATGTAACATAGAGATAGTCCTACCACTGTCACCCTAATAGGATACCTCTTTCTATTCAGGAGGAGAAGAAACTCACTCCAAGGGAGACATCCCAAGACCTAGTTGGTTTATGAAGGGTAAAAATACCAAGTAAAACCCACCCCTCTCTCTAGGTCTCTTGAGGAATAAAATCAATTGGTAAAGTTTAAAGGGGAAAAAGGAAAAGTGAATGAATGGTACCTACCCTTTACCAATGAAACAAAAAACGTTAGCAATAAGCAATGATATCAATGTTTCAAATCAGTGACTTCAAGATATAAAATATGCCACTAAAACATCAAAAGATAACATGTATAGCAGCAACAAATATGTCAAGAAATTGTAAGTAATGATGGGAAAATAATATAAAGACTTTGCAAGTTTGATATTATTTTGTCACTCACAATTTCAAGATCAAAAGAAAGTCAATAAATGACTTAAATGGATGTCCAAATGCTTATAACAACATTAATTAATGATGATGACATCCATAGAAACCACTTCAGAAAAGTATTATAATAAAGCAATAAGACAATTACTTCAACATCCAATTATTATAGTTTGCTTAGTACAAATGTTTAGTGGTTTTATGGATATTTTTAGGGGTGTTAAGGGGTTTCAATGATGGTTGTAATAGTAGTTACAACAGCAACAATAGCCTCAAACCACTTCAGAAATTTGCACATAGAACACTAGCAAAAGGAAGACTAGAGCCTCGGGATGATAGTACTTAGGCAAATGAAAATTTTTGGGTTAGTTTTATGGGTTAGTATGCTGATTAAGGCTTCCTAATAAGGGATATAACAACAATTATAGCAACAGTAATATGGTTTTTAGTGTTAGTGAAAGTTTCAAGAAGATGTGTTGAAAGTTTGTTTAGTCTCATTCATTCACAAGAGTGTAAAAATCAGTGCCTTTTAGGGCTTACGCAGTCAATAATAGTAACAATATCACTTGGGAAATAAAACAATGATAATTCTTACCTAAGGGAAGAAGTAAATGCAAGAGGTGTTGGCACTTCAAGGCCTCAAGCATTTGCCCCTTTTTTAGGGAGGTTTTGCTAGAGAGTAGGCACTTCTAGGCCCTGGCATACCTTCCTTCCTTGGCTTTTGAAAAACAATTTAATTGGTAACAAGAATGAGATTACTAGAGAGATAGCACTTTAGGACTCTAATAATCACTCCCAATAAAATGTATAATTGGCAAGATCAAGCTAGTAGAATAGTTATAGAGAGAAAGAAGCATTTGTTGTTTCTCCCCTAGGGTTTAAACAAGAAATTTCATAATATTAGACATGAAACAAGTAAATTTTACCACAAACATCCATAGCATGAATAAAAATTCATATTTTCCACTTACTTCACCAAGAATAATCAAGTTAAACCCTAGTTGAAGACCATTCCACCATGAAAAATGCCAAAATACACCACCATAAATCTCTCCCAAGAGGTGTGCACTAGTTATTTCAGCCAATAACCCTTAAAGAGGAAGAAAATTTTAGACCACCACTTGTGTGTGATGAGTTGTTATATAAAAATGAACTTAGCCAGCCATATGTATATGGGAAATCCTGGCTAATTAATCCAATAGTTGTGTATTTTCATAAAACAGAGCCTTCATGTCAATTTTCTCTTAAAATTCAAAATTAAAGCAATTTTCAACATTAAAACCCTAAAGAGGGTGACGTTAGGCCTCATCCATGAGACATTGAGGTCATATAGCAAAACATTGGGCCTCCAAAGGCCCTCCTCCATGCCACACATTCCAAAACTGTGACCCAACATCTCCCAATGTCAAACCCTAGCTTTGGGTGATGTCATGGGGCTACTAGGGTGACGGTCAAGGTCTCCAAAGCTAATGTCCAGGTGGGTGACACATACCCCCTACCCCAAGGGGTCCGGCTGACCTCTCGGTCACTAGATCGTTCCAATTCTCAAAGTTGAAGCAACTATTTCGAGCCCATGTTGTGAAACCCTTGAACAAATCCACAAGTCCTCCTTTCTCCACTGGTCCAGGCCTCGAAACAAGTCTTATGCGCCCTCTTTCCTTTTGGTGCTCTTATTCTTCTTGAAAAAACACACCCAACATGACACTGGCTCCTTTTGCAATCATCCCCTTCCTCTCCCATGACCCAAGGCTCAAATAAACACGTATTTCGTGTTTTGTTGTTTCAGGACTCCTGTATGCAAGCTCTCCTTAGCTCCTTGTCCTTCTAAATGTCGAAACCCAAAATAGAACCTAGCTCTCGCTAGCTCCTACCTTGTCTCCACTCATATTACCACTACCCCATGACCATCATCTAATACCCAAAAGGCTCTCCAGCTTTCGCGACCTCGCAATTCTGGTTGCAAGTGTTCTTGGGTCCATTGACCCCCGAAACCCCGAAAAGGGATAACGAGCTCTGACCCCTTCCTCATCCTTTCTCCACGTGACCACCGTCTGTGATCACCAACTAAGCCCAAAAGGTGCTCATCACATTTCATGTATCGACGATGGGAAAGGTTTAAGCCCTTGTCCTTCCAACTTCTGGTTGTCGAAATTGCGATGGGGCTTAACTCGTGTTAGTGCCTCCCTTGAGTCCCCTCCATGTGTCCATGTCCTATGAACTGGGGCTTATCCTCGAGCACTCTAGGATTTCATGATTCGGGAGTTCTAAAAACTCCACCCTTTGACTTCCTTCAGTAGCAAGTCAGAAAAATTCTGACCACTTGCCACATGTCCTCTTTGATGGACAGCTAGGATCATTTCGCATCCCGACTCCCTGGGTAATTGCTCCAATCTTCACCTTCACTCTCTTGGTGTCTAAATTCTCGATGGATGTGTATCTCCACCACCTGTCACTCCAAATATAACAATTGGAATGATTTCACAATATCGAAAATCGTGAGTTTGCCCTTCTCTTCACTTTTGTTTTCCCGAAGTCTGAAACCCTGATGGCTTTCGGATCTTTGCCACCTGTCCTCCAAAATGGACGGCCCTGATGATGTCGAGATTTTGATGATTATGTTCTCCTCTGCATGCACAAGGTTAAACCTCATGTGCCTTCTTCCAGATCCAATGGCTATCAGTCCTTTGCGCTCATATCTGACGGTTCAAATCTGATCTTCCCTGTGCATATTCCTCTGTGTATCTGGATGTGGATTCAATGGTTCAGATATTGTCTCTCCAACTGATCTAACGGCAGTTTTATCTCCTCCATATGATATTTTTTTGTTCTCCTTACCTTGGAATATTTCCATGTTTCGAAGATCTCGGTCTTCAATATTCCTCTTGCGAGCCCTGATACTTTGGGTCTCATCTGTATTTTTGGAAACATTGTCCCTCTTGAGCTTCTCAACCTTGCTCTGTTCTAAGGCGCTCGACCCTTCTCTGCATCTTCTTCAAACTTGAAACAAGTTCACTATGCGTGTTCTCCTTGCAATTGACCAACCTTCAGATGGCCATCATTCAACACCTTCACCTAAGTGTTGACCTAGTGCACTCCTTGCACAGCTCCTTTCTCTCCTTGAGACTCAACTGCTCGTATCTCAAAGGTATTTGTCACTTTTGTCCCTCGAAGAGATGCAAGTGACCTCCTAGCAACTTATGTTCAAGCACACCTTGTTGAGCTAACAGAGTATTCAACAACTCTGTGAGTGTCTTCTCCTAGACACTTCTCCTCTCTCAGAACTCGAAAGAGAATTCCCTGGTGCACTCTATGCACTCGCTCAATTCCCTCCTGGCAGAGCTTTACAGAGCCTTCAATAGTTTTGTCCTTTTTCCTGTGCCCTCCTCTGCATAGTCTTACCTCCAAGGTGTTCAACAACCTTGAGGCTTCTCCTTCCGAGTTAAATGATTCCTCTGGTGCACCCTCCTAGCACGTTCACGCCTGAATTCGCAACAAAACCTAGATGTGCACTCTTTTCACTGTCTTATAAAGTCCTCATTACTCTGTCATGCAACCTCTTGCATGAAGCCACAAAAAACCCAGACTGAAAATCAAATAAACTCACAGATAGATAGAGAAGTCTATCTATCGCCTACGGATGGAACCTATCACATACATCTACAACATAAGAATCAATGCATAAAGACATTCATTCAAACACACACACAATACAATATGCAGGAAAAACTGCTATGTTTGTATTAAATTCAGAATGCATGTACAAAGGTTACAAAATCTCGGACTGCAACAGAGTCTCGGCTCCTCTCTTTTCTCCTCTCTAATCTACCTATCTGCCTCTCGCAAAACTCTCTCTTTTTTTTTCTTTCTTTTTCTAATGAGTCTAGATACAAAGATCTTTTACCAAAAGGGATTCCTCGAGCTCTTCCCTCCATCTCACCTACTCTCATAAATTACATTCAATTACATTCAATGGTTGTCTAGTCCAGATCGGATCTAGATCTTCAGCCTGTCAACCATTTAAGTCGACTCTATCTACAGGCTGCCCAAAAGTATGGCTTTGGCTCTACCAACCTTACAAACATTTAATTACAATTTCAAATTTTTAAATGAGAGGGTTGGCACCTCTCTCCTCCATGAATGCGCGTTGAATGCATTGGCTGGTTGGCGCGCTGCTGGGTGAAGCGATGCTCCTGCATTAGTGAGGAAGGGTGGCTTCTCATTATTTGGGCCTGCTAGGGTGCCTCCAAAGGCAACGTCCTCTTCCTTCACTATGCAAGCCTTCAATCTCTTCTTACACCCTGGTTGGGGTTCCAGTATCCATATGTGGGATTTGATCCCTCATGAAGGTCTGAGAAAATCATTCCCTCGTTTGTACCTTTCCACTGAGAAAGGTCCTGGAGAAAAAACAAGTACGCCCTCTAGGGGTTCATAAGTCACAAGGATCACAGCATGTAAAACACATCTAATAATTAAATTACCAGAACATGTGCATCAATCCTCCTTAACCCCAAACAAATGCTCAAAGACGTTATGCAATTGACAAGTTAGGTTTGGAGAGGGTCTCAGGGTGTCCTGTTGGGATAACTTCTATTAAGTTTGGGGTGCTTCCCAGGTGGATTCTACTCCAATTCATGTAAGTGTATGAGGTAGCATGGGGTAAATATTTGGGCATGGGGTGCATGTGATAATAGGGAAATGTAGAGTCTTACCTATGGGTGCCTTTGTGGAGGGAGAGTTGCACCTTGTCATGGATGCAATTTTTTCCTAGCCCATTCATTGTCATTTATTATAAGATTTATTTATTTTGAACTTTTTCTCTTATGCTACAAGGAAATATTTGAGGGCCACTGTCCTGGCTTGATGACCAGAAGTGACAAAATTATCCACAAACATTTCACAGAAATGAGAAGGTTGGCTTGTGATGAGACCCCCTTTCTCTTGGATATGCCACCAAGAGACACTACCCTGGTTTGGTGACCATATAGGTGTTAATGTCATATTGCTACATGTGCATGGTCATAATAGGTTGCCTCGTGATGAGACTTCCTATCCATCAACTAGTACCTTGAGCATTTATGTTATCTTGTAGGTACCCTTTTCATACTGAGAATATTTTCAATGCTTTCTCAAGGATCCTTGGGCAAAGCATCTCAAAGGTTTCAAACTTATATTTTAACTCTTTCCAACTACTTTTACCCTCTATCCCTTTAGCCCCTTCTTCCCACGAGGTAAGGTACAACCCTTCCCAATGTAGCCAATCCCAATGACCAAACAAGGATATGGGATATGGAAGGAATAAATATGGAAAGTGGTAAGTATGGATGGAACGAACAATGACTTTTCACATATCCATCCAATAGCAACCCATCATAAAGGAAAATCAACTTACAAGGT
Organism: Picea mariana; assembly: GCA_032191745.1. Classification (NCBI taxonomy): domain Eukaryota; kingdom Viridiplantae; phylum Streptophyta; class Pinopsida; order Pinales; family Pinaceae; genus Picea; species Picea mariana. The sequence continues at coordinate 40,944 of JASDQU010687607.1, forward strand.
CATTATGTCACCCTTCCAGGTTTGAACGAGGAAAAGAGCATAATTTACAAGCAAACGACATGAAATGAATAAGGATCTGATACAACATGTTCAAGTTCTTCAAAAATCAGAGTGATACATACCATGATTGATCCAGATTTAGGAGCGGAACGAACAAATTACCAGGCTGAATATAATAAACATGGAGATATGAAGAATAACATAAATATCCAATGAACGCCCGCACGGGTGTAGATGGATTGGCAAGTGCCGTGTAAATGGAAGGAAATTTGTAAAATGAAGTCTCATGTTCGATTCTCACCCGGATTTACTCATGCGCCATTCTTGCGGGCTGGGTGGTTGCACCTGGGGTTATAGTGGTAGCCAACGGGGATTGACCCCGTGTCATGCGAGTACGAGAACCGCGAGTTGCCGATTCCCCCAGTACAAAAAAAAAACATAAATATCTAGTGAACAATATCTTCTATTAAATAATGAAATAGGCTGAAATTGTAAAACTGAAGAATTGAAACTTACTCGAATGGTGGTATCTATCTCCGAGAAGAGATGTGGCTGCTTTGCGCATCCGTATGAGAAGAATGGATTACAATGAGGCTCAATAGGCCCTTTTCATATTACTCATGAATGCCAAAAACCTAGACATCCAAGAACCTAACCCTAGAAGGTGAAATGTCAAAAGTCATGTGGGCCCTGTGGGTAAGTTGGTGTAATTTGGTACCTCAACTTCCTAGGGTCATAAATTTTGCATACTACCTTTGTTTTAGGCGCGTGATAACCCGTTGGAAATTTCTCTCAGAGAACTACACATTCTGTTGTCAGACTCTGACTTCATATATAGTCTGACTGTGGTGAGCCAAAAAAAAAACAATGTTTAGGGCCCCAAAACAACCCTGAAAGTACAAAAAGATGTGTTGACACGAAAACATACAAAATAATTCATTTGGATTAGGTGAGAGGCCACCCGTATCCACTTGGAGAATGTGTGAGGCTTCAAACAGCCCCAGAAGTGTAGAACTCACAATTATAAAGTAGTACAGAAAGATGTGCTGAACAAAAATAGACACGAGGAGCCAGTTGGAATAGGTGGGTGGCCACCAAAATCCACCTGGATCAATCCTCCCCCCTTAGGAAGCAATGTTATGCATTGCATTGAGTTCCCCCATCAGGTGAGGAAACTTCTATTGGATTTGGCCCCGGGTGAGCCACTTGCCTTGGTGTAGGATTTGCCCTGCCTTGACAACTCAATAAAGTTGGATCCACTACTAGAGAGTTCCCTTGACCTGTGTGTCCACAATCTGATCGGTGGATTCTTGTTCCATGTAGTCATCATTGAGATCTGTGGGCATCAGTTGTTCGGCGATCTCATAGGTTTCCAATAACAGTGGAAAATATGGTCGAAGTAGGTCCACATTGAATACTGGATGCTGACCAAGGAAGGGTGGAGTGTTAATCTCAAAAGCATTGCTACCCACAGCCTTGGGGATAGTGTAAGGACCATAACAAAGTGGGTGAAGCTTCCGATGGGGCCCGATGAGACACTCCTTCTGCAAATGTAACCAGACTTTGTTGCTAACCTGAAAATAGTTTGGTACTCGATGTTGATCATGGCGCTACTTGTACTTAGCATTGGATTTCTGCAAAATTTCCTAGACCTGTTGGCGGATATGTTGAATCCTCTCAGACAATCTGGTAGCTTTGTCAATCACAAACTGATCAGGGGAAGATTCTGTCTGTGTGGTGGCAAGAGGAAGTGCAACATCAATGGGTCCCAAGGGTTGGAATCCCAGAACCACCTAAAATGGGCTATGGTCGATGGAACTATGGAGAGCCATGTTGTCACTGTGTTGGACATATGGAAGACTCTCGTCCCATGTACAGGGATGATTAGAATTGTACATGTGCAGGATGTTCACAATCATCTGATTGGCAACCTTGGTTTGGCCATCGGTTTGGGGGTGGAAAGAAGTGGATGTTGTGAGCTTGGTGTCCAAAAGAGACCAGAGACTCGACCAAAAGGTGTTGAGGAACCTGTTGTCTCGGTCGGAGATGATGGTCTGTGGTATCCCAAAGTGGACTCAAACTCATTCGAAGAAGATCTTGGAAGTCTCTACCACTATGAAATTCTTCTTACAGGCTATGAGGATGGCCATCTTCGAAAAATGATCAACGACCACAAACACGCAGTCATTCCCATGCTTGGTGGATGAAAAACCCAACATGTAATCCATTGATATGAATTCCCACTGCTTCTCGGGAATAGGAAAAGGGGTGTATAAGCCTTGCTTCTTGATGGTTGGCTTGGCAATGGCATGGGTAGTGCAAGATCTGAAATACTTGCCAAAGTCTTGTCGAAGTTTTGGCCAATAAAAATGTTTCTGAAGAACAACCACAGTTTTCTCTACGCCAAAATGTCATGCCACCCGATTGTAGTGGGCTTCCCAAATCATCCTTTCATGCTCACTTGTAGGGACATAGAGATGGACCATGTGGCATAAGAGTCTGTCTTGAATGTGAAAATCAGTGACAGTGGTGCCTGTACCCAAGAGATTATATGTGGTGGTGAAGTCTGGATCTTGTTGATAAAGTTGGGGTCAATCCGATGCTTCATGTCCACAGGACTGGAGAACAGTGGTGAGTGCATCCATAGGAGGCCAACTGAGGTAGTCAGCGACACGATTGGAGATACATGTCTTATACTTGATGTTGAGATGGAACTGCTACAGGTAGGTGGACCACTTCTGATGGTGATCATTCTGCAATTTCCCCTATGTCTCTATGAACTAAAGAGGATTGTGATCAGTGTGTATGATCGTCTCTTTCCCCAGAATGTAATTTTTACATTAACGTCAAGCTTGTACAATGAAGTACATTTCCTTATCATAGGTGGGGTATTTCTGGACAGTATTGAAGATTGTCTCACTATGGTATGCCACAGGATGCTCGTGATGAGTGAGAACTGTGCCCACAGCATAGTCAGATGCATCAATCTCAATCTTGAATGGGTGTTGCAGATCGGGCAAGGAGATTACAGAAGCTGAGCACAAGCGATGTTTCAGATCATCGAATGCTTGTTGTTTCTCCTTCCCCCATACGAAATTAGCCATACCATTGCCTATGGTCACCTAGCTGAGGGACAATAAAATATGGGAGAATCCCAACACGAACCATCGGTAGAAATTGGTTAAGACCCTAGAAGATCTGAATCTCGGTTAGTGTGGTCAGGGCTGGCCAGTCACGGATGACTTGGATCTTAGTTGGATCAACATGTACCCCATGCTCATCAATAATGTAGCCTAGGTATTGGACCATGTTCATGCCAAAAGAGCATTTTTCTAAGTTGGCATAAATCTTGTGTTGTCGTAGAGTCCTCAAAACCTGTTGAATATACTGCATGTGCTCCTCCCATGTTCTGATGAAGATAAGGATGTCATCCAAATATACTACCACAAAGGAGTTGGTTGAAGGGTCTCAATACATCATCAATCAACCTCATGAAAGTGGTTGGTGCATTTTTTAAGCCAAAGGGCATAACTAGCCATTCATAGAGACCTTCTTTAGACTTGAAGGTTGTCTTCCATACATCAGTTGGTTCGATGAGGACTTGGTGGTAGCCATACTTCAGGTCAATCTTGTTGAAGAAAATTTCCCCCTTGAGTTGTTCAAGAAGGTCATCAATCCTCGGAATGTGGTAGAAGTTCCTGACTGTGATTTTGTTTAAGGATCTGTAATCAATACAGAGTCGCCAAGACTCGTCCTTCTTCTGCACTAGCACAATCGATCTTTTGCAAGGGGAGGATCTAGGTATGATGTGCCCCTTTTGAAGAATCTCTTAGATCTAACGTGGTATTTCATCATTCTCCATCAACGAGCATCGATAGACTGGCCCATTAGGTAGAGGTGCATCGAGGCTCAGATCAATGGGATGCTTGACTTGGCAGTGTGTCGGTACCCCTGTAGGTGACGCAAAGATGTCTTTGTATTCTTCCATGATCTCATCCACTTGCTTCTGCTGCAAAGAGTGGAGTTGTGTGGAGGCCACAAATGTGGAAATGACCTTCTACTTACTGTGAGCACAGATCACAAAGAAGATAAACTTCCCGCTCGGTGAAATGACCTTACTGCATTTCTTAGCAGAGATTAAAGAAATAGCAGTAGGCGGTGCCACCTCTGGGATCATGTACAATTGTCTACCCAAAGTAATAATAACATTGTAGGGTATAGACCCATACATATCATGATGCTTCCACAAATATGGTTGTCCTAAAAGAACATCACAAACTTCATGGGGAGAAATATCACACAGTACCTCATCTTTGAAAGGCTTGATGTCGTAGGGCATAGGGCATTGTTGGCTGATGCGGAGATCTCTTCCTTGACGAAGCCAAACGATGGTGTAGGGTTGTGGGTGTGGTGTCATTGGCAGGTCCAAACGCTTGATGACCTCTGCTGAAATCAGGTTCTTCTAACTAACGTTGTCGACAATGAAATGAATCAGAGCCCCCTTGACCCACATTTGCAAGTGAAAGAGGCATTTCCCTTCCTCTGGTTCTTCTAGTTTGCTTGGCCGAACTTTGGTATTAGCGATCATGGCACTGGGTTTAGCATCGATAATACACTTCCCTCCTTCATGATTTGACTCAGAATCATAATCAACCTCTGACTCGGAATCCTTCAGCTAGGCCATGAGGGACTTCTTGGAACGGCCTTTGTCGGTGTTGTGCGAAGGACTTTTATTGTACTCACACCATTTTCTCATGCCCTTCTTTGTATTTTCATTGCCCTTCTTGTGTTGTGGTTTGGATAGATTGTCCTGAGGGAGGCCATCTCAACTTGGTCTCTTGTTGTGTGGGTTTGGGCTTCCTTTTCCCTGCTTCGGCTATGAGGGGTTTGTAGATCCAAACTCTCATTGCTTATGCTTAAATTTTTTCTCGATCTTGACTGCGTATCTATAAGTTGTGCCCAACGAGGCGATGTCCAGGAATGCCATTTTTGTTTGAATGTATCGATGCAAACAACCATAGTATTTTAGCACTAGATGACACTACGAATCTTTGATACCCAATTTGGTACGTAGGGTATGGAAAATGTTGGTGAAGTCTGGTACTGTCTAGTCCCTTTCTTGGCGTAGGGTGGTCCATCTGGTGTACTAGTACTCATAGCTTCCAATAGGGTAGTAATGTTATTTAATAGTGTCTCGGAAGGAATCCCATGGAGGGGCCACCATAAAAATTTTAGATTCCTCCACAGCCCTTTGCTCAGAGTAAGTATCCCACCAGTTTTTCAATAGGGGAATGGCCTTGAGGAGTGAAAAAGTGATATTTTCCCTATCAGAAAAATTGTGGACCGAAAAATATCCCTCGAGTACATTCATCCATTTATCTATAGAATTTGCATCTATCAGTCCTTCCAATAATGGAATATCAAAATTTGCATGTACCTTGAAGGGGTTTGCATGGACACATGATGAAGATGCCTCTCCCATGGGCAGTCGTCGAAGGATCTGCGTAAAGTTATCCATCATTTTTTCCCTTTTTCATGTGAGGGCTTCCTCGAGCAACATTTTAATAGGATATCCTACTCCATCATCTTTATTTTCATCTCCCATGGGTTGTTTTTGGGCTTGGCATGACCGATCTAGTAATGGCTCGATGGGTTCAAGTCCCAACTTCTTGTACCCAAACCTTGTTGGGGACATGCACGAAGAAAAATAAATGAAGAGCAGACCTCTCTGATACCACTAATATGGATTTAGGAGAAGAATGAACAGATTAAAAAACTAAATATAATAAACACGGAGATGGGAAGAATAACACAAATATCCAGTGAACAATATCTTCTATTAAATAATGAGATAGGCTGAAACTGTAAAACTGCGGCACTGAAACTTGCTCGAATGGGAGAAGAGATGTGGCTACTATGTGCATCCTTATGAGCAGAATGGATTACAATGAGGCTCCATATGCCCTTTTCATATTACTCATGAATTCTGAAACCCTAGATATCCAAAAACCTAACCTTGGAATGTGAAACGCCAAAAGTCATATGGGCCTTATGGGTAAGTTGGTGTAATTTGGTACCTCAACTTCCTAGGGTCATAAATTTTTCATACGACCTCTGTTTTAGGCGTGTGATAGCCCGTTGGAAAGGTCTTTCAGAGAGATACACATTATGTTGTCATACTTTGACTCTGTCTATATTCTAACTATGGTGAGCCAAAAAAAACAATGTTTAGGGCCCCAAAATAGCCCTGAATGTACAATAAGATGTGATGACATGAAAACATACAAAATAAGCTAGTTGGATTAGGTGAGAGGCCACTCGTATCCACCTGGAGAATGTGTGAGGCTTCAGACAACCCCAAAAGTGTAGAACTCGCAATTATAAAATAGTACAGAAAGACGTGTTGAACAAAAACGGACACGAGGATCCAGTTGGAATAAGTGGGTGGCCACCAATATCCACCTAGATCAATGATACCCGGAATCATTAACTCATGGAGAAAGACTCACTGCTACTTCAATATTAGGCTAGTGTGAAGGACACTCCTGCTGGTGATACATGGACTGCACTAAAGAAAAGAGGGGCCCTCCAGGGCCATGATCAAGTTGTTTGGCTCTCGATACTCCATGTCTAGGACCTGTGGGCCTCAAGACGTGATATCCTTTGTTATCCCTAGGCTAGGAGATAAAATTTCTAATATATGTAAGCTAGAAGAACAAGAAATAATTGACCCATCAGTTGCTAGTGCCTTTCTTTTTCATCTATCTATCGTAGTGTTGCACCTTATTGGACCTTTTTTCTGTGAATAAATATGAACTATGGGCTTACTAAAACCCTTCTTTATTAATGACGCTTTTAGGATTCATATTCCTCTTTCAACAATGGGCCTACCTATTCATTAATGAGTGAATGGTTGGCACCTATGGTTGGTTGGCGATACCCCTTCTTATGCCTCGGAGTAAAGCACCTACCTACCTGTATCTGGACTAATTACTTAATTTCTCTCCTACACCATACAAAAATGATTGAAGTTAAAGCCTTTCCAATTTTTTTGTTTTTTAGATTTAGTTGGTAGTACATCTTCCAAACCATAGTCATAAATTGAAAGCAAAAGCATAACCATAACTAAAAAGAACTAGTCTAGACTAAGTTGTTGAAGTTGAACATAGTTGGGCTTGGAAGTGGAAATGAAATAGGTGAACCTAAATTAATAGTTGAAGCCACTAAAGTAAGTGAAAATATACCCAAAATATATTGTTCAAAACAATCGATTGATATTGGTCCAGCCATAGGATTTTGAAGTAGTCTTATGGAAACTATTAAAGAAGTTTTTATTGTTGAATCTACATTTATTGATATGGGGATGGGAAAATCTAAATTACTAATGCATGTTAGAAAAACAGGACCACGGAGCAATAAAATAAAACAAATGCAGAAACAAAACACAGAAGACACACAATACAAGAGAGACACAGATTTATGTGGTTCACCCAGTGTGGGCTACGTCCACCAGAGAAATTGCCAGGTCCTTCCTTTATTATTATCCAGCAAATGAAGGGATACAACCTACATCAAAACCTGCTGTAACTTCCTCTTCTTTCT
>JASDQU010687608.1:21884-40050 GCA_032191745.1 Picea mariana
ATTTTACATCTTTTCATTCGCTTCCAGTGATACGATCACAGCAGTACTCTTGCAGAAGAATGCTGATGACCAAGAGCAGTCGGTTTCCTTCTTTAGTAAGGTCTTGAGGGATGCATAGGTAAAGTATGAGTTTCTTGAAAAACAAGCATATGCACTTGCCAAGTCACTGAAAGCTTTCAGGGTCTACATTCTTTAGGCAAAGGTAATAGCTTTTGTTCCTTCCAGTTCAGTCAAAGATGTTCTTGTCCAACCTGACATTGATGGCAAAAGGAGTAAGTGGATAGCTAGATTGATTGAGTTCGATGTTGAAATCAAACCAGCAAAACTAGTGAAAGGCCAAGGCCTTTCCAAACTCCTGGCAGAGGAAAATTGCAGGCTGCTTGACATAAATCTGATGAGTGTTGATGCATAAAATGTTCCGTCTTCAGAAAACAAGGAAGGTGAGAGAATGCAGGTTTCATCTCATCTAGCTGATTGCAAGTGGTACATCCATATCATTCAGTTTCTACAGACTTTATCAGTCCCATTAGATTTGACAAAGACTCAAAGAAGGGCTTTGAAGCTCAGAGCTGTAAATTTCTGCATCTATGATAATTTGTTGTTCTGGAAGAATCCCATTGGTTTGTTGTTGAGGTGTGTAAACCAAGAGGAGGCAACTAAAGTCATGTGTGAACTTCATAATAGTGAATGCGGAGGACATCACTATTGGAAAACCACAACACACAAAATCTTAAGATCTGGTTACTATTGGCCATCCTTATTTTCAGATGTATATGAGTTTGTGAAAACATGTGACAAATGTCAGAGATTTGAAGGTAAACAACAACTGAAGTCCCTTCCTCTCAAACCTATAGTAGTCGCAGGGACTTTCCAACAGTGGGGCCTGGACTTCATAGGTGAGATTCATCCGCCTTCTAGTGGTCAGCATCGGTGGATCCTGGTTGCCACCGATTACTTTACAAAGTGGATTGAGGCTATTCCCACCCGGAACACCAATCACACTGTCATCATAAAATTTCTGCAGGAGAACATATTTGCCAGATTTGGCTGCCCCAAGAGATTGGTCACTAATAATGCTGCTGCATTCAAAGATAAATACTTGGTGAAATTGTGTGAAGAGATGGGAATTCAGCTGGTACATTCCACAGCCTACTATCCTCAAGGGAATGGTTTAGCTGAGTCATCAAACAAGAGTTTAGTCAGAATCATAAAGAAGCTGCTTGAACAAAATGCCAGAGGTTGGGATTCCAAACTGAAGTTTTCCTTGTGGGCTGACAGGGTAACATGTAAGAAATCAATTGGTACATCTCCTTTCAAGTTGGTATAAGGTATTGAGGCCATATTTCCTATTCAAATTGCATTACCGGTTGCAAAATTCTTACAAGAAACTGATTCTGAACCAAGTGATTTGACTAGGAGGATTCATAATTTGGTAGAACTGCAGCAAGATAGAGAGTAGCTCTTGGAAAAAACTGAATTGCATCAATAAAGGATCAAGCAAACTTTCGACAAGAAAGTCAAATCAGATGTCTTTAAAACAGGGGATTTGGTCTTAAAGTGGGATGCAGCAAGGCAGGAGAAAGGGAAACACGGAAAATTTGAGGCTCTTTGGACAGGTCCTTTTGTCATAACAACGGTGCAGCAGAACAATACCTTTGTTCTCCAAACTCTTTCAGGCGAGCCAGTATTAGGGGGCCCTTTAAACGGGCGCTTCCTGAAGATCTATTTCTCATAATGCTTCCTTTGAAGCCAGGTTCTTCTTGTACATATTTTCTTTTTCAGTTCTGTTTTCTTTATTTCTGTCGTTCAAATAACTCCATGCCCAATGGTACTAGAAACTATTTTTCAAATGTCTGTTTCAAATTGCAATAAGGCTACTGAGTCTAGCTAGGTTCTTGGTCACCTTACAGGGAGATGCCCATCCCAGTTAGAGCCAAATGTTAACTCCCAAAATGAAACCATCCTTTTGGTTGAGTTTCGTAGTGGATAGCATGGCTATCGGTAGTGTCCTCAAGTTATTTTTCAAGTTTTTATCACTGCAAAACTTAGGTTTTGGTTTTGTCTTAGAAAATAATTTGACCCATAAAGTCTTCTTTTCAAAATTTTCATAATTCACTTTCCACAGCTAACGTGTGTCCAAAAGTTGAGTGTGCGCTGTGGAAAATGGCCACTTTCGGTAGCTAAGGAGCGCTTTTCATAAGTCTTTGCGCTGTTGAAAGTGGTGAATTTCAAAATGCACAAGAATCAGTTTCGCGGGTTGTGCGTTGGTGAAAGTGAAAACTTTCCACAGCTAAGGAGCGCTTTTTATAAGTCACGCGCTGAGTAAAGTCAAGACTTTCAACAGCTAACAGGGGTTTTCCATAGGGTCCCGCGCTGGTGTAAGTGGCAAGTATGAACAACTAATAGAGGCTTTTTCCATGGGCCGTTGGTTGAAGAAAGCGGGAATCATGTGCGTGATATCCACGTTTGAAGGCAATGATGATATGATCATCCCACGTCAGGAAAATCCAAATCATGCGCTGATGAGAGTGGGTAATGATGGAAACTCAATTCTGCACGTCAGAGTAGGATTGTGATGTGAATTCGGCTCAGAAACTCACGCTCTATAATCATGGCATCAGGGATGTCAAGCTCGAATGTAGTGGTGCAAGTACAGAGGAGGTACCGTCGACATGATAAACATCAAATCAATTTGTTGTTTCCAGATCAAACCCTGTTCACGGAGGTTTATCAAAATTTCAAATGTTTTAAAACAGAGCTAAATCTCGAAGTGCTTTCCACAGCGCAGAACCTCGGCTCGACTAGCAGTTGCAGGGGTTACAAATTGTCGGGATCTTCGAGCTACAAAATGGTGAGAAAACGTAGTGGTGCTCTACTCAAAAGAGAGTTGGATAGCATGTCCTTTTTACAGACACACCCCGAAGTCCAGAGACATTTTTCAAATGTAGGGTGTATTGGGTTCGTTGAAAGATTGCAAATTGGTTGCCACCAGGCTACAACACAAGATTTTGCCAAGACTTTCGATGGGAACAAAGCTCTTGTCAGGTCCATGGAAATTAGAGTGGATGAAGTTGTCATTGCTGCAGCTACAAGTTTACCAAGAACCGGTCAGAGATGGTTTAAAACCACTGCTCCTAAAGATTTGGATTTCAGAGTTTATTTGAAAGAGGGGTACAAGCACAAGGCATGGAAAAAAGGTATGCTAGTTTCTTATCTAGACGAAGAATGGCAGGAACTGTTCAAAGGTATCCAATTGTACATTACCTCGGAGGGAAGGTATGATAAACTTATGATGTACCACTTCAAACTCCTGGATCATTTCACAGGCAAGACCCCACTTAATTTGCCTTATTTCCTACATAAAATTTTGACTAAGGTTTGCAAGAAGATTAAAGCTCAACCCTTGAACATAAAAACTACTCGGTGTCACTTCGGCCTCATAAAATTGATTATCCTGGAGGAATTGAAACAACGGGGAAGGAGCTGGGAGCATTTCCTATTCTAGGAAGGTTTTGAAACACAAAACTAGGTTGCAAATGAACAGGGGAAGGGTTCAAAGAAACAATCATCTCCTCAAAGCAGTTCAAGAAAAAGAAGGACCCTGCCAGGACCTCTAGAAGACAAAATATCTGGAGTGAAGCCTCACAGGTTGAAGAGAAAGTTAAACTTTGAACAGACCACAGAGCAGACCATAGAGCAGAACACAGAGCATCCTACATAGCAGAGTACAGGGAAGAGAACCAATATACTAAACTTGCCCTATTCAGATTCAGAATTAGAGCAACAAGATCAATGCCCTGTCACCAAGAGTCCTGAGCAGTCAGCTGAGTGCACACAGAACTATGAAACCTTTAATCAGACAGAACAGGGAGAAACATCAAAAAGCTCCAAGTCAAAGAAGTCTCAGAAGATCAAGCATTTGAAAGAGGTCATAGCTCAGCAAGAGGTCTTGGAGCGGGTGATTAAAGAAAGGTATAAGAAGTTGTCTGATAACTTTGCCAAGACCAATGCTGTGTTTGAAATATTGGATAAGGAAAGTGTTAGAGAGAAGAAGAGGAAGAAAAAACTCACTAAAGACTACAACAGCCTGTGGTGGCTTGCCAAATGCCTCAAAAGGTAGATAAGGAGGTTGAAACAAAAACTAAGCCAAAAACCCCATCCAGATCTGAAGGTACTCGCTCAAGTCACCGTTAATATGCAAGGTGAGAAATCGGAGACACACTGAGCTTTGTTGAAATCAAATTTTGGACGTGAAAACTCATTTTGAGCGCAATCGGGACTTTCACCAGCGCAAAGCTATTACTTTATGACCCGTTAGTTGTGGAAAGTAACGGCTTTCAACAACTAACCCACGAAAACTTAAACGAGTGCACTGTTGAAAGCTGGGAAAGTAATTTTTGAGGCCAAGGACACGATAGTTCATTCCAAACAGGTTTTGAAGGGGCTCCAGTGTATCAGTGGACTATCAGATCGCATGCAAAGGGTTCATCATCAGAGGTTCGAGAGAATTTTGGTAACACATGCAAAACCATTTCCTCAAAAATCGGCCATGAACGTTGGGAGATCCAACTGTCAAGACAGGTGTCCTGCTATTCTTCACCACATTGCAGATACCAGGAGCTAAAGGATGCAAATGGTGAATTTTGAAGATTGAAGACAATTCGACTTTTAAGTTTAGTTGTTAAAGATTTTATTTTCAAGTTGTTTAGATAGAATTGAATTGTCTTTATTAAATACAGATCCATGTTTTTAGGATCTGTATAACTGTTTGTAAGAGGCTATAAATGCCTGCTTTTGATATGAAACAAGGGTTCAAACTAGGAGAATTTTTATGCCATTGTATAGACTCTTTTTGCATAAATAAAGTGGAGTTTCCTTTCGTTTGCAATACCAGAATTATTCACCTTTCATTCTCTGTAATTTAATTTCAGTTTATTTTAGTTCATAAAGACTGTTACCTCTTTGTTGAACTCATAGGCTTGAAATTAGAGGATTCCTTGTTGTCTTGTATTAGGCCCTACTTTCACTAGTATTGGCAAATCAAGAATAGTTTTCTCTATACTCTATTTCAATTATTGGATCTGGTTATTGTTTACTGAAAGCACTTTATCTTTGAATGTGTGATGCGCTGTTTCTTATACAAACCATTGAAGACCCCATTGTCCCAAATACATAAAAAACATTATTCTTAAGTTACCAAGCACCTTTGGTCTACAACCACAAAGGGTTTCTTGGAGTGATAACAACAGGAACAACACGCAGTTCAGCAGCAGGTCCATGTCATCTAGAGTAAAGTCATGGTAGTGACCCAGAGACTCTAGCTAGTACAGGATGAAGCCACACTTTTTGAGGAGATAGAGGGACAAGGAGCACAACTATAACAAGTAGTCACCTTGATGGAACAACGCTTGGAAGGACCAGTCACAAAGAAATTCATCCAAAAGTTCACCGAGTAGGAGTCTCTGGCGAAGCAGTAAGTTGAGGTAGCTCGAGCCAAGCTTGAGGCCTTCGAAGCAGAGTTTCCTAGACCAGAGTGACTTGGGATGAGTCACAGGTGAGTGTTGGGGGCATGTTGGCTCTTAACCAAGTTTTTGAGAATCTTGGTCATGTTTGACCAATTTTGGGACTTCAACAGGCTGGTCGAAGACGAAACGCCCAAAGGAATCAGAGATCGTGGGATATCGCCCCTTTTTACGGTATTTTTGGGATTTAGGGTTTATGTAACGGGTACATGATGTCGACCTATGGGTTTACCCATGTTTAGGCCCCATTTGTAATGTATAAATACATATCTAGGCGATGTAAGAAAGACTAGACGTAGTAGAATTGTCTTAGTGCAGATCTAGAGGCTTTGTGCATACTATGTGTTAAGACTTGCAGAGCTAAGTGCAAGTGATTATAAGAAGCTTGTGTGCAGACTGTGTAAGAAGGCTTTGTCCCGTGACCTAGCTCAGGGAAGGAGGATCTGGCGAGGTGTGTGCATATCTCCTGTCCTATGTGGAGCGGGTTCTGTAGCTTTGTGCATGTACGAAGATTGAAAGTAGATAATAAAGAAGAAGAAGAGTTGGTGGACATAGCCCCACACTGGAGTGAACCACGTACATCCTGTGTTGTGATTGCTTTGTGCTATTGATGTGATTTATGCTTAGTGTTGAATATTAATGTATGTTAGATGCATATGATGCAGTATCTTAGTTCTTAATAACATGAATGAATGCTAGATCTGTTGATGCTATGTTCTAAATGGTTAGATATGCTTAGATCTTGTTGAATACTATGTTGTTCTGTAATTAGGGTTTTAACTTGTGACGTGAATAAGTGTAAAAGCTAATGAATGTTAACTGCTAAGTTCTCTGTTAAGTATTATAATCATAGATATATGTCCTAGATAGGCTATAGACACTTGAGTCCTACACCCCCTGCCTCTACCTCAGGCAAGACTTCATCTACTTCACAGGTGTTGCTAAAAGGGCTGATAGTTAGGGTTTTGTTGGTGTGTTGTTGAAGCATTGTGTGCAGACTGTGCAAGAAGGATTTGTGCTGTGACCTATTGATGGGGATTAAATCCATTGATTCAACAACAGGAACCAAACCCACCACCGAGGCCCAATTAGACTCTGCAGCGTTTGGAGTGGAATGGTTCTCCAGATCTTACAATCCGACCAAATTATCGATGAGATTTTGTGTTTTCTGGTGAATGCTCTTCCTTCGGTTAAGACAGTTTTTTCAGTAATTTCTCTTAGGTGGGGAAGGTAAAAGAGATGCAAGCCAATATAAACCAACTTGACTAAGATAGGACAAGAGTTTTAACTATTGGGAAGGGGTCGAGCTTGGGATAACTCGCTACTCGAACATGCAGACAACGATCCTATGCAAAAGGGCTTAGTAATAATACTTTAACCGAAAGAGAATCCAACTGTTGTCTGAGAAAGCTACTTAACATAAAGAAAACACATATATGATCAAGATTGGTAAGAAAAATAATTCATCTACCGAGACATTCATCACATAGTTGAGGTAAACTACTTAGCATAGAGAAAGAAATACAACTGTAATCAATGTCACGATAAGAAAAATAATTCATCTACCAAGACATTCATCACATAGAAGCACAATGATTTACTTTCGTCATTTAAAGCAAGGAACATTAAAACATTGCACCAGATAACTTGACAACATAATTAATTTCTCTTACTCATTTACTGCAACATTCATGGAATAGGAAAGGAAGTAATTCTTCTCCAACTCCAATCACATACATCTGATGAAAATAGTTCGTCTCTAGTCCAGAAGGACTTCTTAATTCGTAGCAGTCTCAAAATAATTATCAACAACCAAAATAAAAAGAGTTCTTACAACAACCATCGGCCCTTGACCATCGGTCGATGTTCCTATTTATAATATAAAGTCTTAACAATAATTAACGGTAAAATACAATTCGAGCTAATCAAAAATTGCTACGTGGCATCATCATCTAATAGTATTTCAATAGTACACCTGAGTTGTTTCTTGGAAAGGGTGGACTCTTTCATAATCAGACCATCTGATAAAGAGTTCTTCGCAGGTGTTGGCCCATGGAAACCTGTGTTGTTCCATCGGAGCCACGTAGACTCCCCTGATGTCTGCCGCGTGCGCCCGATATTTTGTGAGGTTGAAGTTCAACTTTTGAAGTATGGCTCTGGCTTTGATTGGATGTCCTACGAACAATTGTACTTTCCCAGGTTTTTCATCGGTAACCTTTGCACATTCTTCGGCCCATGATGCATCCTACTCAGCGCACAGCTTAATTATTTCATTTACGTTCATAAACATATTGGGGGTACCATACTCAGGGAGTTAGATGTCTTTCATTATATTGTTATTTTATCCCAGTGCTTTTGACATCTGGCCCATTGTCCTTGGATTTCTTCGTGTGGGATTCGAGACATTTTGGCCCAGTATTCGACCGATCGCTTCATGCGATTGAGACTTCTTTTACTTATTATCTGAATGTCGTGGTCTTCCTTTTCTCAACCTTTCTGGACTACCTCAATAAAATCAAGCCTCTCCACTGCCTGTTGCACCTTCTCATACCATCACTCCATTTCCTTACATGTTGCGAGGGCCATGAGAGTGTCTTCCTAGAATTTGGCTATATTCGAGATTAACTACTGTCTTTCCTTCTTGAACTCATCGTAAACTTTACCAAACTCATCTTTTAAATACACAGTTGTCTATGTAGCACCCTTATAGTAATCAACAAGATGGTGCAAGTGTTAGAGCTCCTTTTGGGTGGTGGCAAGATCCTTTTCATCTCTCCTAGCTCTGTCTTGGGCGGCCTTCGAGAGGGATTTTCCCACACCAATCAGCTCAGACATACAGGTGTCTGTTGTATCGATTAACTTCTCCTCAATGACAACTATGATGGATTGATCTAGGGTGATTCTTCTCTTCTTTGCAGTCCTCTAAATGATATCCTTTCTCTTTTGATCGTAGGATATCGCATAAATGTCTGTGACCTCATCTATCGAGTCTAGTATCTGTTGATCACCCCATGTGAGATTATTTCCCAAGCTTCCCGCAGTGTAAATTTTTTCGAGAGTGGGCTCTCAAACTTCTTCATTCTGCCTTGTAGATACAACTTCTACTTGTTTCTCACTAGGGATCTGAGTATTGGGCAGGATAGAGGTGTCTTGTATGGACTTGTCACTAACTTTCTCATCGATCATGGAACTATTGATTTCCTTCTGCGGAGGCTCATCACCTGGGCCTACATCTATTTTCGGTTCATCGGACTTTCCTGTGTGGAGATTACCTTCAGTTTCAGCTTCCTTTTGTGGAATTCCCTCATCCTAAATCCCAAGCCCAACAGAAGGGACCTTTTCAGGACTTGGATAAAAGATCTTTTCGAGACCTTCTTCTTCTTGGATCTGCACCGGGGTGCCATGAGAAGGCTCTTTGCTCTCGTCGTTGTTGTATATATGTATTAGCGTGCTCAAGGGGTTGGGAGCTTGTGTCTCTATCGACACCCGACCCGTTTCTGGTTGAGTTGTTCCTTCTCCCGAGAGAACAATTGGTGATATCATATACTCGGGATTACCCGACCCATTAGTGCCATCGGTGGCTGTGAGACTAGGATTGCTAGGTTCTGTCAGAACTCTCTGGACAGTAACTGAAATTTTGGGACTTATGGTAAGATGTGGGTTATCCTGCATCTATTTCATTAGTAGATGATACTGTTGGTATAAAAGTGCGCCACTTTCTTGAGTTGTTTGATCTTCAGGGAAAATTCTTATTTGTACCAGGGATTCCTGATGAGTCTCTATGACCTCAATGTATTCTTGGGGGTTATTTTTTTTTTCCTCCAATTCATATTCTACTGTTGCTTCAGGGTGTTGGCCAACTCTTTGAATTGCTTACTCCAATAGCGTGGCCTGCTCTTCATAGCTCAAAGCTCTAAACATGGTTCCTCTAGGATCGGCCTTTCTGGCTACCACCATATCCTAGTCTTGAGTGTTCTCGGTGAATATTTCATCCTCAAACCGATCGTGGGCATAAGTCCAACAGGATGATACCCGTGACGCGTTTTGTAGGACCAATCCCTTGGGATCGTGTTTGTGAAATCGGCTAGTTTGGAACCAAAATTCCAATTGAACCAGCCCAAGTTGTTTAGCATGTGCGGTGTCTTTGACCATGCAGAAGCCAATATGGAATCCATACAGTATGAAAGCTCATTTCTTGTCTTTCGCTAAAGTTGCATTGTATCCTTGTATGACAGTTTGATAGTAGATTTCTCCTAATACTAACCGGTCAGGAACATAAAGGGGTGATAAATGTGGTGCCCTTGTGGCGCCGAAAACCCTGATGTAGGTTTCTCGTTCGTCTAAATACCAGTGACTGATTTTGACTATGACCTTCTTTTCTTTGTCTGATAATATAGAGAATTCTCTCTTAAAGAGTAAGAAGTAAATGGGCGCAATAAAATGATCACAGATAACATCATAGGATTTCTTGTACCCATTTTCCCACAGTATGTTATAGTACACATGGACTGCGAGCTCCAAAGGGCGCCAATTCAAGTTCATCCCAGCAAAATCATTCCTAGCGCAGATGACGTCCAGTAGATATGAAGCCATGTAGAAGGTAGGAGTATCTCCTTCCTTTGGTGCCTAAGCTTGTTTTATGCATGTGCTCAACTGTTTGGAGATGATAACACTCCAATTGAAACTAGTACCTGAAACGACGACTGTAAAAGCCAGAGGCATCCAAGCTTCTGAAAACCGAGAGCAATCTTTCTCCCCATGTAATCTGTAGAGAAGGGCCATGAGATAGGCGTATGGTTCTCTGAGATCGATTGTCGGGTACTAGATAGAAGTTTGGTTTATGAATTTCTTGTCTTCCCTCCACCAGGATGCCAAGATTTTTATAGTGTTGTGAGAGGCATAGAAACTCACCACAAAATCAGTGCTCAACTTTTCTCTAGATTCATTGATTTTGTAGTATTTTTGAACCTCTAATGGCAGGAAATCCCCAACGCATTCACCATTCTCACCATTAATCGGACATTTTTGTGCGTCGGTGTGATCAATGAGCCACTTTAAGAGCTCGACGCAAGGGAAAACCGGAGACCGTCTCGCCACCATGTGCAGATAAGCCTTTCGAATGTTTGGGAGGACCTCTTCATCGAGCTTCCTTGTATTAGGGTCGTTGTGCGGAGTATATTTGAGGGGCTCTTCTTTCTTGATCTTCTTGAAAACTTCTTCCCAGCGAGGAAAATTCATCTTTGCTCCAATGCCTGCCTCTGTATCCCCGAAAGTTGGGGGATGGAAAAAGGGCTCCTTGGTGATCACCTTGATGACAGACACCATCTTAGGAGTGAACTCTAATTGTCTCGCAACCGCTGGGGAGGAGCCTTCTCTTATTTCCGATTCTTGCAGCTTTGGTGCTCATGGTGATTTCCTGGTGGATGGATTCTTTGGAGGCATTTTCCCTGCAATCAAAACCACCCTTTAAACACATATACAGAGAAGCATCAGGTGAGGACATATACAAATGAAATGTAAATCCTGATAGGTGATTTATATGTACTAAAAAAGACACTAAACTACCCTCAATTAAATTGTCAACCCGGGGTAAGTAAACTTAGAGTTGTAGCAAAATATATGCCAAAGGTAAAAGGTTGGTAGGAGTATAGTCTAACTAAGGAAATCAGCTATTGAAGGCTAATCTACTCAAGCAAACCTATCTAATGAGAAAAACCTACTAAGAAAAATGAAATTAGGTAACCTAAGTACTTTTGGGCCAAGGATCGATGGATGGTTCCTAAGAAAGCAAGTAAAACTCTATGTAAAGCAAACTAGTTCAACAATAAGAAAAAACAAACCACTAAGCATAATAATTAAATGACAAAAGAAAACTTCTTTAACTTGCCAACCTACATCCAATGAGAAACTACCCTATCAAAGAAAATAAATAAGCAAGTAAGCAAAAGCACCTATCTAGCCTATTAAAGCAAATAGACAAGTAAGCAAAGACACCTAACTAACCTACTAAAGCAAAAGACAAGTAAGCAAAGACAACTAACTAGCCTACGAAAGCAAAAGACAAATAAGCAAAGGCAACTAACTACTACAAGAAAAACTTCTCATTGAACAACTATCTAGCCTAAGAGGCAAGTGAACTAAATGCCTAATGCAAAACTATTTCTAATGCGTGAAAGGAAATCTAAATGCTCAAAGCAATGCATGAAAAGGAAATCTATTCTATTGAAAGTGTTATCACTCCAAGAAACTCCTTAGGGTTGTAGGCTAAGGATGCTTGGTAACTTAAGAATAATGGTTTTTATGTATTTGGGACAATGGGGTCTTCAATGATTGTATGAGAAACAACTCATCACACTTCTAAAGATAAAGTGCTTTCAGTAAACAATAACCAGATCCAATAATTGAAAGGGAGTATGGAGAATGCTATTCTTGATTGCCAATACAAGTGAAAGTAGGGCCTAATACAAGACAACAAAGAATCCTTTAATTTCAAGCCTATGAGTTCAACAAAGAGGTAATAGTCTTTATGAACTAAAATAAACTGAAAGTAAAGTACAGAGAATGAAATATGAGCAATTCTGGTATTGCAAACGAAAGGAAACTCCACTTTATTTATGCAAAAAGAGTCTATACAATAGCATGAAAATGTTTCCCAGTTTGAACCCTTGTTTCATATCAAAAATAGGCATTTATAGCCTCTTACAAATAGTTATACAGATCCTAAAAACATGGATCTGTATTTAATAAAGACAACTCAATTCTATCTAAACAACTTGGAAATAAAGTCTTTAACAACTAAACTTAAAAGTCAAACTGTCTTCAATCTCCAAAATTCGCCATCTGCATCCTTCAGCTCCTAGGATCTGCAATGTGGTGAAGAGTAGCAGGACACCTGTCTTTGACAGTTGGATCTCCCAACGTTCATGGTCGATTTTTGAGGAAATGGTTTTGCATGTGTTACTAAAATTCTCTCGAACCTCTGATGCTGAACCCTTTGCATGCGATCTGATAGCCCACTGATACACTGGAGCCGCTTCAAAACTTGTTTGGAATGAGCTGTCGTGTCCTTGGCTTCAAAAATTACTTTCCCAGCTTTCAACAGTGCACTCGTTTATTTTTTTGCGGGTTAGCTGTTGAAAGCCGTCACTTTCCACAGCTAACAGGTCATAAAATGATAGCTTTGCGCCGGTGAAAGTCTCGATTGCGCTCAAAATGAGTTTTCACCTCCAAAATTTCGATTTCATCAAAATTTAGTGTGTTCCCGATTTCTCACCTTGCATATTAACGACGACTTGAGCGAGAACTTTCAGATCTGGATGAGATTTTTGCCTCTGTTTTTGTTTTAACCTTCTTATCTGCCTTTTAAGGAGTTTAGCAAGCCACCACAGGCTATTGTAGTCTTTGGTGAGTTTTTTCTTTCTTTTCTTCTCTTTAACACTTTCCTTAGCCAATCTCTCAAATGCAGCATTAGTTTTTTCGAAGTTCTCAGACAAATTCTTATACCTCTCTTTAATTACCCTTTCCAAAACCTCTTGCTATGCAATTACCTCCTTGAGATGCTTGATCTTCTGAGACTTCTTTGATTTGGAGTTTTTTGATGATTCTCCCTCTTCTGTATGAGTGAAGGTCTCATAGTTTTGTGCACACTCAGTTGTCTGTTCAGGATTCTCAGTGGTAGGGCATTGATCTTGCTGCTCTGATTTTGAATCTGAATAGGGCAAGTTTAATATATTCTTCCCTGTACTCTGCTCTGTAGGACGCTCTGTGATTTTATCTGTGGTTTGCTCTGTGGTCTACTCAAAATTTAACCTTTTCTTCGACCTGCGGGGCTTCACTCCAGAAATTTTGTCCTCTGGAGGTCCTTGCAGGGTCCTTCTTTTTCTTGAACTACTTTGAGGGGAAGACTATTTCTTTGAACCTTTGCCTGGTTCAGTTGCAGGCTGGGTCTGTGTTTCAAAACCTTCCTAGAATAAAAAATGATCCCAGCTTCTTCCCTGCTGTTTCAATTCCTCCAGGATGATTAATTTTATGAGACTCGAAGTGGCATAGAGTACTTTTTATGCTCAAGGGTTGAGCCCTAATCTTCTTGCAAATCTTAGTCAAACTTTTATGTAGGAAAAAAGGTAAATTAAGAGGAGTATTGCCTGTGAAATGATCCATGAGTTTGATGTGATACATCATAACTTTATCATACCAGCCCTCTGAAGTAATGTACAGTTGGATGCCTTTGAACAACTTCTGCCATTTTTCTTCTAGATAGGAAACCAGCATACCTTTTTTCCATGCCTTGTGCTTGTACCCCTCTTTCAAATAAGCTCTGAAATCCAAATCTTTGGGAGCAATGGTTTTAAACCATCTCTGATCGGTTCTTGGTAAACTTGTAGCTGCGGCAATGACAACTTCATCCACTCTAATTTCCATGGACCCGACAAGAGCTTTGTTTCCATCAAAAGTCTTGGCAAAATCTTCTGCTGTAGCTTGGTGGCAACCAATTTGCAATCTTTCAACGAACCCAATACACCCTGCGTTTGAAAAATGTCTCTGGACTTCGGGATGTGTCTATAAAAAGGACAGGCTATCCAACTCTCTCTTGAGTAGAGCACCACTGTGTTTTCTCACCATTCTATAGCTCGAAGATCCCGACAATTTGTAACCCCTGCAACTGCTGGTCGAGCCGAGGTTCTGCACTGTGGAAAGCACTTCGGGATTCGGCTCTGTTTTAAAACATTTGAAATTTTGATAGGCCTCCGCGAACATGGTATGATATGGAAACAATGAATTGATTTGATGCTTATCAGGCCGGCGGTACCTCCTCTGTACTTGCACCACTGCATTCGAGCTTGACATCCCCGATGCCATGATTATGGAGCGTGAGTTTCTAAGTCGAATTCGCATCACAATCCTACTCTGACGTGCAGAATTGAGTTTCCATCATTACCCACTCTCATCAGTGCATGATTTGGATTTGCCTGATGTGGGATGATCATATAATCATTGCCTTCAGACGTGGATATCACGCACGTGATTCCTGCTTTCTTCAACCAACGGCCCATGGAAAATGCCTCTGTTAGCTGTTCATAGTTGCCGCTTTCACCAACGCGTGACCCTGTGGAAAATCCTCGTTCGTTGTTGAAAGTCTTCACTTTCCTCAGCGCGCGACCTTTTAAGAACTGCTTCTTAGCTACGGAAAGTTTTCACTTTCACCAGCGCACAACCTTTGAAAAATCGTTCCATAGCTGCGGAAAGTATGTACTTTCGACAGCGCACGAACCGCAAAACTGATTGTTGGACATTTTTGAAATTCACCACTTTCAACAGCGCATCGACTTATGAAAAGAGCTCCTTAGCTGCCGAAAGTCACCACTTTCCACATCTAACACTCAACTTTTGGACACACGTTAGCTGTTGGAAGTGAAATATGAAAATTTTGAAAAGAAGACTTTATGGGTCATATTATTTTCTAAGACCAAAACCAAAACCTAAGTTTTGCAGCTACAAAAACTCAAAAATGACTTGAGGAAACTACCGATAGCCATGCTATCTACCACAAAACTTGACCAAAAGGACGGTTTCATTTTGGGAGTTAACAGAAAGCAATAAAGGAAACTATCTCTTCTATGAAAACAAGAAATTTTTTTCTAATTTATGAAATTCAAATGCATTATATACTAATATAAGCAAACTTATGCTATACTAAATTCATTCATTAACTACAACTTGAAATTGCAATCTAAATCTAAGAAATAAATTGCATAACATAAACTAAACTAGCTCTATCTTAATAATTCAAATTGCAAAAAGGAAAAATACTCATAAACATAATTTAAAGACTATTTCAGCATATGACAGGAAAGCAAATAAGAAACTAAATGATGAATTAAATAAATAAAACTAAATGGGAACTAGATCAACAAACTATAATTGAAAACTAAAGACTAATGACTATCCATCCACCAAAACCTCGTTAA
Source organism: Picea mariana (assembly GCA_032191745.1). Classification (NCBI taxonomy): domain Eukaryota; kingdom Viridiplantae; phylum Streptophyta; class Pinopsida; order Pinales; family Pinaceae; genus Picea; species Picea mariana. The sequence continues at coordinate 37,375 of JASDQU010687608.1, forward strand.
AGAAAACATAAGCTCAAATTTTTGTTCTATTCTATTTCAAACTCTGTTTTAAACTAGATTCTACAATCATAAATCAAAGCATAATCTAACATGTAAATGCATGTGCAGTTAGTGTATGAGTTTGCAAACTCGTTCCTAATTATAAAATCAATGCATATTAACAAAAAGCCTCCATACTAACCTACAAAAGAGAATTAAAACAGTTAAATTACAACAACAAAATAAAGAAATGAAGGAACAGTTCATGTACAGGAAATAAAGAGACATCTAAGCTATGAAATGCATAAATAACACAGAGAACAGTTACCAGACTGCTGGTGGGCCCCCTAGCAATTCGTGGTCACCTCTAAAACACACAGCACGAGCTCAGCAAAATGATTTCGCCATTAAAACTTGAAAAATAGAGTCTTATACAATTCTGGCAATTGAAAAATGCAAAAACAAAAGAAAATGTTTTTATCTCTATCCCCTACTTTTTCTACTGCTCCTTAGATATTGTATGACCACCATGGTCGTATTTATAAGATTTACAGACCAAGTGATTGACCACAGGAGATTCGAACAGCTTCTAAAATTGGTAAATTTCATTAATGGTGCCCTAACTGCTGAAACGGAGTGAGCCAATAATCGCCTTCTTTGGACAACTGAAATCAATTTGTCTTGATCTTAGTAGTTGGAGGGGGCAATCATGAAGAAAACCCATGTGCCCGATTTGTCCATCACTGGCCACCAATGCCATAATCACCAACTTGCCTTTCGTTTTTGTGCAATACTCGATGTCGGATCAAGTGCCAGAACTAGAAACATGGTGCGTTTTTCCCTATAACAACAGAAAAACATGAATTAACTCTTGTAAATCATAGAACATGATGAATTACACTTGATTTAATCATTAAACATGAATTACATGTACCTTATGTTGATCATACAATTTTATCATTAAATTCTCCAAAAAGATCCCTCAAAAAGATGAAAAACACATATATACATATGGCAAAAGTGTATAATAACTGTCATGAAAATGATCATATCTCGGGCCCAACATTAACCCCCACACCAAAGATTTTACAGGTCCCACTGCAAACAAAAAAGAAATTGCCCTTTATGACTAAACTTGCGAAGGAGGGGGTGGATTAGCTTTAGAAGCTTTTCCCTCTTGCCCGGGGGATTTTTGACTTAGGATTTTTGTGATGTTTCAATTGCATCCAGAGACTATTATTGGTGACATTTAATATCATCAACCTAACACTGTAGAGAATTCATCTTGGCTTGTAGGACAACGCTATCATGGCGTAAATGACAACTCAATGTTTCATGCTCTCTAAGTTTGAACTGGAGGGTTTGGAGTTTTTGGAGGCTACTGATGACATGTGAGGAAGCCTTGCAATGTATGTTATACCCTTTATCCTTTAAACCATGCAAAACAACAATTTTACCTCTGCAAAATTAGTTCCAAAAGTGACTTCCCATAAGCACAACAATTCTGGCCTGGCGAATTTATGAAAAATAAGTATCAAAGTGACACCTGTAACTACAAGAAAGTAAAACCTGTGTAAAACCAGAGAGAGGTTTTTGTTTTGAAATATGTCCTTGACAAAAACCTCTCTTGTTTTTCAAAAATTCACTTCCAGTTGTTAGGAAATCATGCAAAGAAAACATGTATAAAACAGGAAAAGCAAAGTATTTTATTTCCTGAAAAACTAGGCCTCTAAGAGAATTGAATATATACAAAACCATAATGTATATTTAGAAATGAGAGAGTTTATTGTTTTTCAATATGTCCTTAGTAAAAACCTCTCTTGGTTTCCAAAAATTCACTTCCAGTTGTTAGTAAAACACGAAACCAAAATATGACTAAAACAGGGAAAACATAGTGTTTTATTTTCTGAAAGTATAGGCCTCTAAGATGATAGAATATATCGCAAACCATAAAGTATACTCAAAAAATGAGAGAGGTTATTGTGTTTTGGTATGTTATGAACACAAATCTCCTACAGGTTTCAAAATTACTTTCTCATTCGCTCAGAATCCTAGCTTGAAGTTGGTTACTCAAAACTTGCAGAAGCACAGTGTGCTCTTAGTAGAAGCGCAACATGGTCTTTGAGAGGGATTTTGGAGGCCTTCCCAGAGGATTTTTGAGCTGAGAGTGGTATGGTTGAAAATTTTATAATGTCTTCTACACAATGGAACCATCAAGAACTGCAAATGCCTTCTCCAACCCTCTGAAAAACTGACTTGAAGTCAAACTATCCAAATGTGCAGAAAACCCTCCTATAGCGACTGTATTTGGGGAATTTCTATCAAATGATAAAACATGTGCATAAACTGAAGGAGGTTTTTGTTTATTGGTATATGATTGACAAAAAAATCTTTCACTTTTGTCAAATTCATCTTCCTTAATTCAGAAACCAATTTCGAAGTAGAACTTTGACGAAGACAATTATCTGAAAATTTATGACAAGGAATGAGGATATGACCATGATGAAGATTTATGACCTTGGATGAGTGGAGGGAGTAGTATTGACACCTAGACACACCAATTACATTTTTAAAACCAAGATATGTCAAATTGTATTTGAGAATTTTATTTTGAAAACATAACAATTTGACCTAATAATCCTATCAATCACATGAAAGAGTAAATTTTATCATTGGTGACTGATAGAACTGACAAAT